>JAATLQ010003398.1:16547-31007 GCA_013421005.1 Heliconius erato x Heliconius himera | reverse complement strand
TTTTTTTATAAAAATCGGTGGCAATTTAAAGATTTTTCCATATAAACTTTCAACCCCTTATTTGAACCCTTAGGGGGTGAATTCTTAAAAACGACGAAACACGTATTCAATTAAATATTTTTAAGAGTGTGAATTTAAAATTTTGTAAAAGTCGGTGCAGATTAAAATTTTTTTCCATACAAACTTTCAACCCCTATTTCATCCTTTTAGGGTTAAAATTTTTCAAATTCCCTTCTTAGTGGATGTCCAGAATATGAAAATAAACATCTGCCCAAATTTCACGTTTCTACCATCAGCGGTTACGGCTCTGCGTGCGTCTTACCTCAGTCAGTCAGCACAAGTCCTTTTATATATATAGATTATGATAGACGTAAGGTATACTCTAAATATCTCTGCTACGCGGTATAACAGCATTAAGATATAAAAAAAAAGCTAAGTAGGATAGAATGCATAATATATTGATCTAAAGTACACCCTAAAAACATTATTTATTATTTTTAACACCAAGCTTAGTTAGCAAAAACAGGATTCGAAGTCAGCAAAGAGCGCCGACTCCAGTCCATAAGAATTTCAATTACATTTTTTTTACTCAACAAATGTCTAATTTGTAATTCTCTTATATTAAATTAACACTGTCTTGTTTATGAATTAATCTTTCTAAAGTAATACTTAGGTTTGCTGTCCATATAAATGTAAAGCTATAATATTCTCTGTATCGGATATGAAATTTAATAACTCCTAACAGTTTTTGTGGCTCACATTGTATCCCGCATATTGCGGGGAAGGCATAGGGAACCTAGTAAATAACTCATTGCCCCGAATGGGAATCGAATCCACAACCGTTCGCGTTTACAGTCAGACGTTGTGCCGATGCCCAGTGACGTCTAATTGTAATAATACAAATCGCAGCGTTTATTTACAACAACGAACACGCACTTTTTCGAAACAGGGGCAATGTGTGAGTGAGTAGTGTATCTGCCTGCCATCAGACAAAACGAGTGAGGTAGCCAAAACATTTATCAATATTTTGAAAACCAAATCTTTGCCGAATTACATAAAATGGATTTTTTTAGAAAAAGTCATTATTTTTAACATTCTGAAAGTGTTATTCCAAACTTAGAAAATAATCATTATTTAAGAAAGCATATAAGTCTGAATCCACGTTAAAAATGTTATACAGCTTCACGCTGTATCCCGCACACTGCAGGGTAGGCAGAGGGAACCTAGTGTTAAGACACTCCGTTCCAAATGTTATACATTTTCTAATAAATTTTAATAGAAAAAGTCACTACATAAGGCTACTTTTTTAATAGCATGTTCTGTTGAATCCATGTATACGTGTACGTGGATTAACAGCTTTTAAATGGCCGCTTAACAAAAGTGTTAAAACGGAAATCGAAAGTAAATTTTATGACTTTATTAACGAACGCAGGTTCTCTTTAATTTTAATTTATCTGTTACTCGTTTTCTCCTAAACAAGTGTCGAAATATGATCTGACAAGTTTATGTCATAATTTATGATTCTGTTGTGTAATTGAGTTTTTTGATTTTTATACTTATTATATAGATACAAACAGGTATTGAGCGAAACTGAATTATTTTCTATTTTTGGTGGCCACAAAAAAGGTAGAGATGTAATATTATGCCTTTTTTACATATTAAATAAAGTAGGCAGTAAGATCTAGTTTTAAGACTCTCTGTTCTCCATGCACGGACTGACTTTCGAGACTCTATATATATGTGGTTCCCCCTCAACATAATACTTAGTCTTGTTACCAGTTATATTTACATTATAATTGGACAATATAGGGTTATATGAAAGTTTTCATATAAGGACCTTTATACAGATGAAGTTGTGAACTCGTTTCAACCAACATAGCTACAATCATTAAGATCTATAATAAAAAATAAAAAAAAAACCAAACAAGTTGCAAAGAGCGAAACTAATTTGAACTGGGAACCCTTTTGTTTTTGCGTAGTGAGATTAAACATGGATTGTACATTACAACAGACATTCTTGGTTTTTATTTTATTTATTTAACACTAGCGATGTGTCGGCGACAAGTTTTTTAAAATTAAATAAATAATTGAAGCAGTCAGACACAGTGTTCGATTGTAAACACGATGGCTGTGGGTTCGTTTCCTATTTAGGGAAATTAATGAGGCCAGTCATAGCGCAGAGTCACAGAGTGTGACTGTAAAATCGTCTGATAGTGGGTTTGATCCCCACTCGAGGAAATAAAGTATTTATTTATATTTATATTTTCATTTCTTCGCTCTGGTGTCGAGGAAAAGCGCGGCGTTGAGTTCCGCCACTCAATACGCAACGCCTCCGGAACTCGGCGGAAAGTGGGGAACGGAGACTCTTAACACTAGGCTCCCTCTGCCTACCCTGCTGTGTGCGGGATACAGCGTGAGGCTGAAGAAGTAGAAGAATTATTTTCAAAACGTTTTAGAGACCAGCCGTGGCGGAGGGGCACGTAATGTGACTGTAAGTGCGACTGGTTGTGATACAGCGTAAAGTTTTGTTTGTTTCTAGCTATATAAAAAAAATCTGATTCACAACACTCCCTTAATAGAGTGCAAGTTTAAATCCAGCTTCGCTTAATAAATTTTTGTTTAATAGTTGTATTTAAAAAAAAATACGAGGATCCATTCAAGCTTTTTTCCAAAAAAAACACAAAAATAACTTTTAAAATGTTAAATAACGATAGGTTTTCGTTGCATTTTACGTTGTCCTACAAAACAAAAAATAAAACCATAACTGGTTGTTCGCAGATAAAATAGGTGCTTGCAGTAATAGATTAAGATAAAAAATTATTACTTTTGCAACTTGCTCTTATTTTTAATAGTATACGAGCGTGCTTTATATAAGTACTAGCAATATCTTCTTACTTTACTCGAGTATAATTTCTCTTATTTCTTTATTCATTTCTTTGATTTTAACTGGGCAGAAAGTGGGGAACGGAGTGTCTTAACACTAGGTTTCCTCTGCCTACCCTGCTGTGTGCGGGATACAGCGTGAAGCTATTTTTTTTTTTTTTTTCATTTCTTTGTTTACATATAGAGGCCATGAAAAAGCTCAAACGTGCGACTGTAAACTCGACGGTTATGGGTTCGAATTCCACTCAGGGGAGTTAAATAATTAGTATTTTGATTTCCGCCACTCATCACTGTATGCCTAATGAATTCGGCGTAAAGTGGGGGATTAGAAGTGTCTTAATGGGCAACGTAGTATCTTAACATTAAGTTCCCAAAGTCGCTCTGCCTATCCTGCTATGTGTGGGATTCAGGGAGAACTAAAAAAATATACCAGATATTTATGAACACAATTTAGCACTAATTTTCGCTTGTAATCATCTCTAGACAATAAAAAAAGAATATAATGATATCTATATATACCTTGCACTGCATACCTAGAGTATCCATACCTGGAGGTCGACTAGAGAACCTCCTCCAATCTTATATCGGTTAAAAAATATAAATTAAAAATATTGCATATAAAAATAATAAAAAAAAAGAATAGTTACTCAAACTATTATATAATAAAATATCTATTTGTCTAATTAGTTGCGCAAGCGCACCACAACAAGGAAATGATTTATACCGTGTTATATTAGTTTGTTCATACTTTCACATATCTATCTGTAAAGTTGATGATTGATGTGGAAAGGTATTGTAATTTATCTTTACTTTGCTGTATATTTGTTTTTGTTAAAATTTGGTATAACTTTACAGACATTCAGTGAGTTCTATTTTTGTCCAGATTATATTTATTTTATGTAATTTTTATATTTATCTGTCTTTATTAATGTTATAAAGTAGAGTTTCTTTTACTGAACGCGCTCATCACAAAAACTACTTATTCGAATTAAAAAATATATTTTGTGTCAGATAGTCAATTTATCGAGGAAGGCTATAATAGTCTATATTAAACATGTAGACAACAGCCAGACCATTTAAATGTTTAAGCTTTATAAAACTCTCACAATCCGCAGCGACCAACTCATTGGACACACAGTAAATTTAAAATGGACGGAAAGTAGAGAACGGAGATAGTTACCTCTAAGCTCAGATTCAATCTGGACTATCGCCACTTTTATTAAAAAGCAAAACCATGACGGGTATTAACCCGCATACTGGTACTAGACTACGCCATGCTATACTGCTTCGTGCATATGATAACTGTAACGGTATATGATATGCTCCAACCATTATTATCTTGACAACTCCACTGTAATGTTGCAAACTTCTGTATTCATTGCATATTATTATTATATAAGATTTTTCATATAACAACGCCACTTCCGGCGTTTATTGCTGGTACTGTGTTTTACTCCGGAACCCGTTGGCTATACAGATTGACAAGGAAATTAGTTTGGAAGTCTTGAAGCAGTAATATGGGCAATTATTTATTCCTATTTTCCTATATTATGTGTTGAGCAACGGACGTTAGACCATATTTTATGTATCTATACCAAAAACAATTGTATCAAAAGAAGAACTGATGAACGAGGTCACTCGTGGCGCGGGGGACACAAGCGTGCGGTTGTAAACGCGACAGATTGTGAGTTCGATTTCCACTAAATGCTTCTAGAATACAGCGAAAAATAAACAACATAAGTATCTTAATCAAAATGGAGTGTATTAACACAAGGTTTCACTTCGCATATCCTATTATGTGCGGGATACAGAGTGAAACTAAATAAAAAAAAACTGTTTTTGACATTACGTATCGTTAATACTAAACTATTAAATGTAATCGTTGCCTTGAATAAGAATCGAATCCACCATCGTGACCTACCTACCTGACGTTCCCAAAAAATATTATTTAAAACGAACAAAATACAAGCATTTAAAGTAATCCTAACGACTTCACTATAAGTAAGTATGAGTATGTAAAACTACTAAAAGGAAAATTGCGGAAGCTTCCCCTCATATAAGCTTTCATAGTCATCAAAACGTAGTTAGCTGAGTGCAAAATGATTCTACGCACAAATCACATGTGAGATTGTAACGATGTAATAATAATGTTTGTATGCGTATAAATGATAAGTTACTTGGAAAAGTTGCGTTATCTATATGAATGAGGCCAGTATGGCTCAAGCGTGTAATATTTTCATTTCTTCGCTTTGGTACCGAGGCAAAGTGCGGTGTTATGTTCCGCCACTCGATAGTCAATGCCTCTATAATTCGGCGAAGAATGTCTTAACACTCTGCCTGTCCTGCTACATAAGGAATGGAGCGTGAAGCTGTGAAAGTGAAAAAAAACTATAATAAATAAAGTAATTAAAATCTTTTTGGTAGTTAGCTGTATCTATAGTCATGATTGTGATTTCTATTCTCACTAAACGGAACGATTCCCCGTTCTGGAAGACGAATAGCGGCGTTGAGTACCGCCACTCAACTCGCAATGCCTTCAGAATTCGGCGGAAAATGGAAACCGGAGTATCTAGGTTCCTCGGTTCCATCTGCCTACCCTGCTATGTGCGAAATACAGCGTGAAATTAAAAAAAAACCCTTAATTCTAAAATGTAATAAGAATGGTAAAGTAATTTAACCTTTTTTAAAGTGTTATCCCATACTTAGAAAAGTAAAATACTAGTAAGTATATAGAAACTTTTAGTTTTTTCCAATGTATAGATAACTATTATGTGCAATATAATAAAAATATTTCTACTATCCATTTAAATCTTCAACACGTATCTACACCAACCAATAGTACAAGATTCAAATCCATTAAATAATCTATTTATGTTGCTTTGTTTTTGCCTCACGTAACGTTTACACGACATTTCGTAACGTTCGTTCAGAAATGTGATAATTACGACAGTCGGCAGGTGTCTTTGCTGGGTATGGTATAAAACAGTATTTATTTATGCGTTAAGGGTTTAAATCTATATTTATTATCTAGTTTAATTTTTTTTTCGCTTCACGCTGTATCCCGCACAGCAACCCGGAAAACTAGTGTTAAGACACTCCGTCCCCATTAATAGTCTTCCGTTCCCCACTTCTCGAGCGATTTCTGGAGGCATTGCGTGTTGAGTGGCGGAAATCAACGCCGCGCTTTGCCTCATCACCAGAGCGAAGAAACGATAATATTAAATATTTCATTTTTTGTTTTTACATATTTAAAGTATTATTTCACACTTAGAAAAGAAAAATATTTTTTTTATACATAAAAATTTGGACATAGTGGAATTCGAAATCGCGCCACTTGGAAACAGTCCAAGCGCTCTGGCCATTTTTACATTTAAAAGTGTTAATCTTCTTTCTTTTTAGAAAAAAAAATCTGAAAAGTATTTTTCTTTCCTAGGTGTGGAATAACTATTTAAAAATGTAAAAAATATTTTACAAATAGCATTCTCTTTCGCCAAATGATAATCCTAAACAAACAATCTTTGGATAGCGCAAATTTATAAAAATCTCCCTACAGAGATGCTAGCAACAAAAATAAGTTGTAACAAGAGTATAAGAATTTCATTCTATGGTCAGAGCGCTTGGACGGTTTCCGAAAGGTTTCCTTAAAAGTATTAAATATTTCATTTTCGCGAGTGGGAATCGAACTCAAAACTTGTCGCGATTACAGTCAAACCCTGTGCCACGACTAGCATTATTTCATACATTATATAAAATAATATGATTTACAGAATGGATGCAGCGCGTTGCAACGAGCGGCGGCAGACGGACACGTAGATGTGGTGCGAGTGTTGCTAGAACATGGGGCCGATCCTAATAGACAAGACCATGTGGTACGTATTATTAGTTTTTTTACAGTTTCACGCAGTATCCCGCACAGCGCACGGTAGGGAAAGGGAGAGTGTAAAAAACATAGAGTTAAAAACTCCGTTCCTCACGCACCACCCTATTTTCGACATTGCGTGGCGGAAATCAACACTCCGCTTTTTATTCTTATCAGAGCCAGGAAATGAAAATAATTAATTCCACTGATTAAGAATCTAGCCCACAACCATCACGTTTAAAGCTTGCGACGACGATCTCTTTATCTTTACTAATGTAACTTAATTGTAAATAGAAGAAAAATATAAAGAAGAAGACAAAGAAATAAAGAAGATAAAGAAATAAAGAAGAAAATACTAACCTAACGTATTACCAATTCCAGCACGGCAACACAGCAGCTCACGAAGCAGCATGGAAGGGCTACTCGCGCTGCGTGGCGCTCCTCGCGCGCGCCGCGGACGCCCGCACGCGCAACGCCGCCGGCTTCGCGCCCCTACATCTCGCCACACAGAACGGACATAACCAGTCTGCGAGAGAGATTTTACTAGCTGGTGCTTGCCCGGATTTGCAGAATAATGTAAGTCAATGAAGGAAAAAAGATAATAAGAACTTTAAACTTTAAATATATAATTTAAGATCAAAAACAATATTTGCAAAATATATAATATAAAAATATACATATTCTTAAGTTTATTGTAAAATTTCAGTATGGCGACACGTCCCTCCATACTGCAGCACGCTACGGCCACGCCGGAGTCACAAGAATACTCATCTCCGCGCAGTGTCGCGTTTCCGAACAGAATAAGAATGGCGATACAGCTTTACATATAGCTGCAGCCATGGGAAGAAGGAAACTAACGCGCATTTTACTAGAGGCAGGCTGCGATAAGTCACTACGGAACCACCAAGGAGAAACTGCAAGGGATATAGCTACTAGGAAAGGTCTAGAAGAAATTATCAATATTCTAAACACTCCAGTAGCAAAACAAGCGAAAAAGAAAGAAAGGCATAGAGATAAAAGCAGAGAACGCGCCGTTGATGAACCAGATGACGCTAAAAAAAGAGATAAGAGCAAAGATAAGAAAAAGCGGAGTGTGCATTTTGAAAATCCTGCACAAGTGCAGTGGTCGCCTTACGGATGTCATTATTATCCAGATCCTAAATATTTCCCCAAGCCCAAGCTGAGTTCGCTACCCACCGAACCTTTGAAGAAAGGCGAACAATACTATTTGGATTTAGCGGGAAATATTAAAAAGGGGCCAATCGGTGCCGGTTATACTTGCTACTGTGCACCATTCTTTAAACACATGGAAGAGAAGTTGAATGAAGATAAAAAAGATTTAAAACGCCATATAGATAGAGCACATGAGAAATTAGATCAGAAAGTAACTGATTTAGAAATGAAGACTCAGGGACAAATATCGGAATTGACTAGGTTTGTGGCTGCTGAAAGAGCGATGTGTAAAGAGAGACATAAGCACTTAGAGCAGTGGTTAACAAGAGGCATCATGTACCGAGCTTCGGAAAGAGTTAAGAAATTGGATTTCAGTCTCAAAGGCTCATTAGATATCCCACCAATAAAAAGAACAAGAAGCTTAGAACTATTAGATGCCAAAAACGAGGACTGGAACGATGTAAATAGAATTATCAAAGGTTTAAACGACAATGTGGAACAATGTGAAAATATTGCCAAAGACCTCGACTACAAATCAACATCGAAGAGTTCTGAAGGATTGAATGCTAGAACACCACCAAGTCCAAGAAGAAAGCATATGATGAAAAATTCTAAAAGCAGTGATCAGTTAGATGCAGGACCTAGTAGATGTTCGAGATCACCTCATAATCTTACATCTTACGCAAGTAGCCAAGATTCCTCACATAATGTCACCGCCGAAATCCACGTGAAAGCAAATAAAGTTTCTCAATCACCCGTATCTGATAGTGCTTATAACGAAAGATTTATGACATCTCGTCGACAATCTATGATATCACCAAGTAGTAGCAATAGGCAAACAGATTTTAGCACTAACGATGCTGAAGGTGACATCAAACCAATTAACCAACAAGAGCAACAAAACGAAGCGATGTGGAAAAGCCAAGTGTTACAAAGAACCGCAGACGACATTCGGAAACGTGTTAATGAAAAAGATTTGCCCGAAGGTCTTACAAGAACTTCAAAATTAGATATTTCTCAAGATGGCTACATAAAATTCTTAAAGCAGTCCGAATATCGAGAAGAGAATATTGAACGTGAACCAAGAAAGACTGTACAAGAGTTGGTTGCTCAAGTAGAGCACCAACAGCGGTGTACTTCACCAGAACTACAACAAAGGATACCATTGCCAAGAAAATTTATCGAAAAAGAACCACCACTACCAATTCAACCTAACCCAGTATTAAAAATGCCACAACAGCCAATGAGACCGGCGCCCATTTTGAAAGAAAAACCTCTGAAAGCAAAACGTTTCAGTATTCATAACCTTATACCATTTCCAACGAGAAAGACCTTCCAAAATCCGCCTAAAGAAAACGGAAATAACTCTGAAAGCAGCGACGACGAGGACAATCCTATTAGGCAGACAAACCAACCTGGTCCAATGAGGAATACGAATTTGCTACAAACGCTACCGCTGCCCAATTACGAGATAATCTCCACCAAATCTCAGTCACCAACACCACAAGTGCAAAGCCAAAACTATCCACATGAAGTGCGAATGATACCAAAAGACGCTTATTTCCACGACATACCGAACCGACCGCACCAGATGCCTTATAGGGAAGTGGAAAACAATGGATATTCTCCATATTGTAAAAACCAGTACGATTATGAAGGCACAGTTCCAAACCAAGTTCAGGGCAGAAACAGGAATCCAATATTCCACCATCAGACAGGCGTATTTAATGCAATGATGCAAGATCATATCCGTCGAGAAATAGAGAGAATACCTCATTGTTACAGCGACCATCTCGACCAGAACACTGAAGTTGAAATTGCCAATCAAAATGAACACTTTCGTGGCGGTTACTACGATAACCGTCCGCCATTGTACCCATTTAGGGGAAACCCTGTTTTAAGGAAACCAGCTCCGCAACCCGACCACAATCTTTTACACAGTCGGTTACAATCTTTAGCAATTAATACTCATTTAGGGGAGACTCAAAGCCAAACGGATAGGGAGTCGCATAATGATTCAGGATATAGCACTAAGGTGTATGGAAGTTCCCAAGGACCCTCGCCGAGCTTGTCCGGGCATGTTGATGATAATATTTCGGGTCAAAGAATAAGCGTTCTGCCTAATAAGGATATAGGGCCAATGGGTGCTTCGAGCTTAGTATAAAATCTAAATGACACTTGAAATTAAGAAAAAAGAAATGCCAACAAAACAATTTACTATTCAATTGAGAACCATTTCTTAATTTTACATGTTTTTTTTTATATTTTTTAAAAATGCACGAGCACTTTTAAGTAGATTCTAAAAATCTAGAAAGTATCTAAAAATATATTTTCTACCGATTAATATTATTGTTACTATACTCTTTTTAATTTTTAAACTAAAGTACAAACTTGTATTAGAAATGAGATGCCATGTCACAAATAATAATAAGTTTTAATATATTAATAAATATAATAATTACTATTAGGCTGAACGCATTTTTGTATAAAACTTTAATTTTTTTAAATGTAAATTGTTTAGTCTATGAAATGTCATTGTAACATAAATTTTAAAAAGTTTTGAAATTGTTTTTAATTATATTTATTGTATTTTTGTGTATGTTTTGTAATGATTTTAATAAACGCACTTGAAAAGTGACACTTTCATGTTTGTTTTAATTATAAATTAAGATATAGGGATGTTAAATAAAAGCAAAAGAAAATTATAGACTTTTTTAATTTCATTATTTATTTAACACATATATACTACTCTGTACTCTGTTATAAAGTCATATATAGCTTAAAACAACATTCAACTAAATATGATGTCCCTATTTAAAGACAAACAGTATTAACAATAGTAACAGGCCAGTCGTGACACCAAGGGCACAAGCGTGTGCAACTCGAAGAAATGAAATACTCAAGATTTTAATTTCCCGTTCGGCTAACGTGAAAATGCGCGACTTCGGAGAACAGAAGTCTCCTAATGGGAATGAAGTGTCTTAACACTAGGTCCCGAGATTCACTCTGCCTATAGTCCAACATAACCGTTATTGCATATGGGAAACACGCGCGGTAGAATTGCGCAGAACGCATATTTTGATATCTGCACATAGACCTCTCACGCTGCACCGATTCCCCGCGAGGGCTCGCGGGGAATCGGTGCGGCGTGTGGCGGGGCGGTCACACCACTACGGTACAGACGAGCGCAACGCTGTTAGTTCAATACTATGAAATAATAATATAATAATATTTATTAAATTAAAAAAAAATCGTACATAACAAAAACTTAAATCGGTAATAACTGCATTAGTATAAAACTGTATTGCAGCTATTAACTCCCACCTCGCAATCGTCCTTTAATATAATATATAACTAATTTTACAAACAAATAAAATAATAACATAATATTTAACAAGAACCAATCATGAAATATAAAAACAAAATTCAATAATTAAAAATACATACATTAGTTACTCAAAAGATAATAAAAATAATTAAAAAAATAGTAATAAAATATTAATATATTATTATATGATAGCGTCATATATACAAAATAGCGCAGTAAAGCATATTTATCTAGTAATATTATAATAATTAGTGTGTTAGATTAAGCAACATGCAAAATCAAGTTATGGATAAGCAAATTTAAAAATTAAATAAGTACTGAATTGTAATTATTATAATGGGGCCACATCCAAGTCTTCATCAATCCAAATTCAATAAAAAAGTAAAATTGAAAAAGTACCTTTAATATGGTTTTACATAAAATAATAAAAATAATAAAACATGCAAAAAAATTGTAAAAAATAAAGTTTAAATAAATAAAATGTTAAATATAAAAGCAAAAATTAAAATGAATGGCGTTCAGCTACAATGTTAACTTACAAAAATTATTAGCAGTAAAATGAAAATAAAATCAAAATAGGTAAAAATTAAGACTAAACTTTGCTTGAAATTTTATTGAATTTTTAAAAAAAAATACATATAGTTACTACAGATACATAAAATATTAAAAAAACTAAGCAAATATCCACAAGAAGGAAGATCTATTACGGCAGATGCGACAAATATAGATCCGTCACTCACTTCTTAGAAAGATTAAGGTAACGGCCACGGATGGTGTACAGATAAATATTTAAAAATACAACGAGTCGCCATAGTATATACCGGTTCAGGTGCTGTTTTTGTACTAAATACACTATTAATATTTAAAGCTGAAATGACACTGTTGAGTATCATAAAAATATGTATTAATAGCGAAAATTAAAAATAGTTTTGTACCCAATGGATCCCGAACCACGTCTACAGTTCAGTAGTAGTTGTAGACAATGTTCTGGAGCTTTCGTTGCACGAGAAAGAAATGTCATCGAGGCCTTAATCATATTGGAATGGCATTGACGGCTTTTAAGGGCTATATGGTTCAGGTAAACTGAGGGCGAATACAAAGACGATCTGTTGATCGATAACATGACGAAAAAAAATGTAATACATCTAAGAGAAAATGAAACATCATCAGATATTTTCTTTCTTCAAATGGAACTATATTTATAAAGCGGCAACACCCTCTATCAATATATCGTTCCAATTTGAAGAAAAATCATCGTCTGATGACATTTCATCACATGATTCATCATTCGTAACGTTTTTTTGTGCCACATAGCCTTTAATAGTGGCCCACGCCATTTCAATAGGATTAAGGTCCGGGTGATATGGTGGAAGTCGGAGTACAGTGTGGCCGTATTTACTAAAAATGGTGTCAATGAAAATTTTTTTAAATTTCTCTTTATGTTGGCAAATGAGTTTATATAATTCTGGTTTCAACAGTGATGAGCATTATGAGATTTCTCTCTCATGCAACCAAGCTTCCATAACAGCTTTCCTTGCATTAAATGAAGGTGCTGCTTCATCCAACCTATTATGGTAAGAAGCGTTGTCTACAATTACTACAGAATTGTTGGGGAGATTGGGGATCAATTGCGTTCTTACCCATTTCTCATAATTTTCACTATTCATATTACTATGATAATCACCAGTTTTCGTTCCTGCCTTAAACATTAGTAGTGCATTTGGAACAAAACCAGACTCTGAACCGGCATGTACGATAACAACTCGTCGCCCTTTCGAAATATTTCTCTTCAAACCATTCGTTGTGCCGTTATCCCAAGCCATCGAAGACGTATGTGATGAATCTACATATGATTCATCTGTGTAAATAATTGCTCTTCCTTCTTGTCTGTATTTGCTAATTTTTTTTAAATATTCTATTCTTTTTTATCTAATCTTTTGTTTTTCTATTAATATTTTTCTATTATTTTCGGTTTTTTTCCACAGAAAGCCAAGCTGTCTCAAAATTTTGCGTAAACTTTCTCTTGAATCCTTAACATTTATTTCTGCCTTTAATTTATTTAACAGTAGTTGCAGCGTTGCTAATTGTCGTTCGGTTAAATGAAAATTGTGTACACATCGTTTAATGTAACTAGCATCGAAGTTGTCGATGCCAGTAACAGTTTTCACACTTCTTCTTTTTTTGCCAGGCGTACGAAAAATTGGAGCCATACTAGAGCTCGGCATATTGGGATCATTTGACTCGGCTATAATTTTTCTAATGGTATTAATAGATACACCTGTAGTCGTTGATGTCCTTTTTTGAACTTGCTTTAGTTCGCACTGAAGACCCTCTTCGGCTTCCTTTTTCATAAACTGGTAAACATGGAATACCATTTTTCTGGCTTGGCGGCGTAGAACACAAAAACGTCCTCGAGGCATTTTTTAATAGCAAAATATGAGCTCGATAATTCTTTTCACTGAAGGAGGGAGTGTGCTTCCTATAAGGACGTGTAGCTCCTACTGAGCAAACCAACACATTAATACCCAGGGATCTTAAGCCTTAATCTTTTTGTCCCATAATTAATTAAAATAATTAACCAAAATTTTTATTTAAAGATGTTTCAAAATAGGCTAAAAATAGGCTAATATTTTTTAATATATTATAAAATTTTGGCATTAGGCAACATGCAAAATCAAGTTATGGGTAAGTAAATATTTTTTATAATAATGGAAATCGAGGTCTTAATTAATTAATTAATTAAGTTAATAAATGATATCTTCATCAACACATTTAATTATATATATTTTGTTTGAACCGTTATATATATATATATATATATATATATATATAACGGTTCAAACAAAATATATATATATATTAAGTTAATAAATAATTAAGACCTCATATCTCTATATATATAGCGTGTGAGCTCGATTGTACTTATAAAGATGTGTGGGTACGAATTTTCTGTAAGGACGTAGCGGTCACACTGACGCACCGTAACACTATTGGCAAAGGGATACCAGACTTTAATTTTTTGTACCTCAAAACAGATTTTTATAATTTACCCAATATTTTTTTTAATATAATCTTTAACTAGTTTAAATATTGCCAAATAATTCTTTATCCATATTGTATAGTACTGTGTATTACGCATACTCAATATTTATGTTGTACATAGGTGTATATAGTATATACATAAATATCATGTTTTATTAGTTATATAAGCAGAAGT
>JAATLQ010003398.1:0-10928 GCA_013421005.1 Heliconius erato x Heliconius himera | reverse complement strand
TGTCATGTAGTTGTAATTTCGTCGACTTTGTGTTCACTATTATAACCGTTGCATTTGACAGGCCTTGGGCTTCATGAATAGTCAACACTTTTGAACCTATATTTACCCCATATCCCTGGTGGATTAAAGATTTTTTCTCCTCTTGAGTAAATGTAAGGTAGAGGGTTTCCCTGAGGTCTCGTGGCGCTGGTGTAGTTCTTAAATTTTCTATTCGGAGGGAGTGTACTACTTTTTTGGAAGAGAATATACCAAAGTATATCTCTTAAAGTGCATAGGCGACGTCCATGGGGCTTCTATGGGTACACAATAGGTCCTGGTTGATTTTGACAATTTGTGATGGACTACGGTAGAACATGTCGAAGAGATTGTCTCGGTCAATATAGGGGAGTTGGTTTATATCTCCAACCAGTAGAAATCGAAACTTGTAGTCCCCCTCTCCCCTACTGGTGTTCTGCACTGGTTAGTTAAGCTCTCTGACACTAATTAGTACCAAGTAAGTAATATTTGAATAGAATACAGATTTTTTTTCAGATTCACGTCGTTATGTCATAACAGAGTAGGCAGAGTGAACAAATTATCGAGGCATTGCGTGTCAAGAGTCGCCTTGCCTCGACACCAGAGCGAAGAAATGAAAATATATATATTTTTATTTCCTCAGATGGTGGTGATTCCTTCATTATAGTCGCATTCTTTTGCCTCACGATTTGCCTCAAGTGATTACTAAACAAAATTAATAAATAATTACCTCATCTGGGAAATCCTTTGGGTGGGCCGCCGTGAATCTTATTCTCATTTCGGGGTCTACTGAGGACACCTTGTCTAACAGATCAGCAAATCTTAGACCACCTTTTTTAGTTTTATAAACTGTTTTAAAACCTGTAATTGGATTAAAAATATCATTAAAAATATGTTGAAGAAATAAAATTATTTTATATAAATTGTTTACACACTTTCGCTGTAGTAATACATAGTTTGTGACTCCACTGCAAATATTTCTAAATAAGAAAATTGAAGTAACAAAAAAACGTTCCCTTATTAGACTACGAAAAACAACACACACACCAATTAAATAAAATCTACATACAAACATACCTTCAGACATATGAGTGTCAAATTTCTCCGTTCTTTCACTAACGTCCCTATAACTGTTGACATTCTGGCCCAACAGGGTGACCTCCTTCACTCCGCTCTCAGAGAGATGCCTCACCTCGTCCACTATCGATGATATCGGACGAGATCTCTCCCTGCCCCTAGTGAAGGGCACTATGCAGTATGTACACATGTTGTCACAGCCACGCATTATTGAACTAAAAGGAAAAATAACTGGAATAATATATAAAATTATTGAAAATACTTTTTTACCTCCAAGGTGTATTGCGCATGTCGCAGGATTAGGTAGATGGAACCTAGTTTAGGACACTCCATTTCTTAAAGAGACGTCTAATTTCCGAGACATTGCCTATTGAGTTGCGGAACTTAATGCCACGCTTTGTCTTCTTATCAGAATCATGATATGTAATCTCCCGAATGGAAATCGAATCTACAACCATCTCGTTAACGGTTAGACACTATACTACAGACCGTGACCGTGGCCTTTACGGTCTGTAGCATAGTCTCTAACCGTTCACAATAAATCTATTATGTAGATTCCTAATTACTATTTTAAAATTTAAAAAAAAATTAGCTTCACGCTGTATCCCGCACACAGCAGGGTAGGCACTCCGTTCCCCACTTTCTGCTGAATTCTGGAGGCATTGCGTGTTGAGTGGCAGAATTCAACGCCGCGCTTAACCTCGACACCAGAGCGAAGAAATGGAAATATAAATTAGTAAAGTAAATATTTCATCTCCTCGAGTGGGGATCGAACCCACAACCAGTCGGTTTTGCAGTCACACCTCGTGCCGCTGCGCCACGACCGGCCTCACTTACTATTTTCTATTCTAAATATTAATATTAGAGGTAATATTAATATTTAGTACCGAAATATATTAATCAGGAATCTACATAATAGATCTATTGTAGATTACAACAACAGACAACAGCCGCAAAAAACTATTTATCACAATTTCGTATTATTATTTTTATTGGTGAGAATTAAAGTCAAAATTGTACTAACACCAGATTCTCTCTACCTATTGTACGGAAAAAAATATAAATAATAATAAATTGTACAAATAAATCTATTTAGCAATTAGTTCTTTCTATATACTTTGCTATATCCGCGATTACAGCGTAAAGCTAAAAAAATATATAATTTATGGAAAAGATTTTTTTTAGCCAGTCGTGGCGCAGCGGCACAAAGTGTGACTGTTAAACCAACTTTGTGGGTTCCATCCCCAGTCGAAGAGATGAAATATTTACTTAAATTTATATTTCCATTTCTTCGCTCTGGTGTCGAGGCAAAGCGCGTTATTGAGTTTTGCCACTTAACAAGCAATGCCTCCAGACTTCGGCAGAAAATGGGGAATGGAGTGTCTTACACTAAGTTCCCTCTGCCTACCATGCTGTATGTATGGGATACAGCGTGAAGCTGATTTTTTTTAACCTTGCGTTAAAACATTCTTCTGCCAATTGTATTAGCTGTACATTTATTAAACAGCTGTGACAATGTAGCTTCTTGTTATGTGATAAAATTAAAAATAACTTCACACTGTATCCAACAAGGTAGGCAGAGGGAACCTGCAAACCTAGTATTACGACACTTCGTTTCTATTAACATACTTCTGTTCCCCATTTTTTGGCAAATTTGGCATTTGCATTTTTATTTCTATTGCTAACTCTCTATATTTTCAGTGTATGTTATTATTATTATAAACTTGCAAAGATAATTACATATTATAATCTACTTACATAAAAGCAGATACAGAATTTTTATTCAATCTAACAGGTACTACATCAGCATAAGTCTCATCCAACGACAGGAGAACATTAACCGCTGTTTGTCCACTCTCTGTCAAAGCTAGGAGCCTTGGCAAATCTCTGTAGCTGTCTGGTCCAGCCACTGGAATCATTAAAATAAATATGTTAATATAGTTTATTATACACTAGCATGCAATTTGTATCTGTTTTTATGCAAGTAGATTATAATATGTAGTTGTATCTTGGAACTTTTATTTAGGGCTTGGCCCTGTGTCATCAAATGGAAATAATTAACAATTAGAATGTGTCATACATACATGACATATTCTTATTGCATGAGGTAACTGACCATAGATATTAGGGGTTTACCCGGCTGTGTGTAGGGTTCAGTGTGAAGCTGATTTTGTTTATTGAAGTAATGGAACTTGATATAATAAAGTCTGTATCCTTCTTCAACATATAAACTATTAAAAACAAAAATTGTGTTTCAAGTCATACCAGTACTTACTTAGATTAAAGTGTTAAAACAAATAAACAAACTCTTCAGCTTTATAATAACTGTTTTGTATTAGTCTCAAATTCAAAACACTACTTCTTAATTAATAAATATATATTTTTTTAAAAATGTGATTTAATTATATTGTTCAAGTTAAACACAAGTATTTCGTATTTATAGAAGAAAATTAAGTGACATTTTAGCAACACCATTATTAAATTATAAAGTATATTTAAAGTATAACATAGGAGGCTTCTACAAACCAACATCAACAGCTCTTTCCTTCTCTATTAATTTCTCTTTTAATCTCTCTGCCATACAACCAAGAATACCAATTTTAACTGGCTTATGTCTATTTTTTGATAAGGCCCGCCGATTTTTAAAGCCTCGTAAATGGTCTAACCTATGCCATATTTTATTTTCAGCGCCTTCTCGAATAGCACAGGTCATTACGAGAAAAATATCAGCTTCTTCTTCTATTTCTGTTTTTTGAAAACCTTCACTTTTTAAAATAGACCATACAATCTCAGTATCACTTAAATTCATTTGGCAGCCGTACACATCAAAATAAACTTTTCGTTTATAATTATTTTCAATATTTTCTGGTAAATAAGGTATATGAGGCTTATGCGTGATAACTTCGTTAACTCCAGATGATTCCAATATAAAATCTTTAAGTCCTGGGCCGTGTTTTATTTTATTTTTCATACTACTTAGTGCTACATTCGATTTGCATCGACATTTTTGTGTTGAGCTTATATATCGAAATAAACGTTTCCCAGTGCGCAGAAATAACATATTTACACTATTTTATGGACTAAAATACTAATTATTATTTAAGTTTTGAAAATAAATTCCAACATAACCTATAAAAAATTATGACAGTGACACTGACATATCACATAAATCGAAATGACAATTGAGAATAAATATTGAGAATAAATATTTTGACTGGACTACTTTTTGACATGCATTCTCCTATTGTGTAGTATAGTCTCTGTTTACCGTACAATCTCCTTCGTGTGTTCTCCATACAACGTGACATTGGCGAAGTGATTAGTGCTCAACTGGCACGCTCGAAGCGCCATAAATGAAGAACTGAACTGAACTGAACTGAGAATAAATATTTCATTTATATAAATCAGCAATGTATATATATTAGATATAACAAAATCAAATTGTAAGCTAACACCTTTGTATTATATTTCTTATTACTAACCCTCTGTGTTATGTATATAATGTATATATTATTTGTATTTTTTTATAGATTTTTTAACTGGATCTTTTTTTTTAACATGCATTTTCCTACTGTGTAACATTTTCTCTTTTTTACCGTACAACCTCCTTCGTGTTTTCTCCACACAACGTGATATTGGCGAACTGATACGTGCTCTACTGGCAAGCTCGGAACGCTATAATCAAAGAACTACACCAAAAATCAGCAAATCTCAATTTCAACCGATTTCTAAAAAAGGAGAAGTTCTCACATATATCACAAAAAAGAGATGATCTCCATTTACCAAGGATACCGTACTTTCGTGGCGATATGTATCTAAATTAAAGTACGGAACGGTACTGTAACTGAACTTTATAACCATCGCGGCGCTTGGTCAACCATTATTATTATTATTATCAGCTTCTCGCTGTATCCCGCCATATATACAGCATATATACGGAAGGGTAGACAGAGAAAATCTAGTGTTACGAACAATTCCATTGTAAATGAACTGATTATGATGAAATAAGCTGTAAATTAGAGTTAAAACAAAGCAATTAGTGAAATTTAAAAGTAATATATCGGTTTAGTACTTTCGGAAATAAGGGTATACATATATATACAGACAAACAGACAAAAAATGCTTTAAATAAATAATAGCGTTTTAAGTGTCCCTCTATTCATTTCAGTCAAAAAAAAATATTGTTTTATTATGTGTATAGATAACTAACAAGTAAAACGATTTCAAATGTGACATAGATAAAAAATAAACACATCCATTTAAAAATAATATAAATCTCAATTCTCAAAGATGGCGGAATGACTTGTCATACGAGTTGCGTAGCAGAAAATGATAATTGGTGCATGTTATTACTAATTATCCATTAAATAACTATTGAATATTATCAAAAACATCATGAGTGAACGCCACAGGGAACACAAAGGTATTCGAATAAATTGACAAATATATTTTTCATATTAAAAACATTGGCATTAGATAAAATATAATTTTCTGTAATTTATATATTTTTATTTATCTTTGCCAGTGTTTTCGCATTGGCAGGGTCGTCTCGATCTTCGCGTGATGATTATAGGAAGTACAAAGAGAAGGAGGGCAGGCAGACGCGGTCCCGGTCGAGGTCTCCCAGACGACATCGGTCACCCGGACATGGGGACAATATAAAAGCTAGTTACAGTCGGGACAAAGATATAGAATACGAAGGCTAGTATATAATTACTTATAAATAACTATATAAAGTTAACTGACATTTACATATTTTTACATTAACTAGCTAAGCCTGCGACTCTGTCTGCATGGGGATGTAAATTGATGTAACTTTTATTTATGGATTGAAATAAAACAAACTGCACTTAAATCGGCTCAACCGTGCACAAATACATGTTACTTTGATAACAAATGCCTCCATTAATTGATTTTCTCTTATATCTGTCATCAACAGATAGTGATCACTTACATTAGTATTATATGTGTAAGCAACAATATTACATATAAAATATAATAAAAACAATATTCTATTAGGTAGAAAACATTCATCAGACTATGAAAAGGTTGAAGAAGTGCCAGTGCCGCCACCACCTCCTCGTATTAGTAAAATATCCATTGGTTTTCAAAAACCTAAAGCTCCAATTAAGATGACACTTGGATCAAAGCCTACAACAGCACCAAAGCCAACAGTTGCTTCGGTGTTTAGTACTGATGATGATGAGGAACCTGAGGAGATGCCAGCAGAGGCTCGGATGAGAATGAGGAATATTGGCAGGTAAATAAAATATTAGTTAAGCAGTTTTTCAAATAGATATGGAAATTATTAAATATGTTGTATACATCACTTTTAGATTTTTATTGAAATAAAAGTTAATTTGAGCTTGTAACAAAGTGGCACAGCACTGGAATACTGAAAAATATGTGATGTTGCACTAGGTTAGGAGGGCTTTCACAAATTTGATCAGCAGTGTCAAGAATAGTGAAAGGGGTCAAAAAATTATAAAATTTTTGCAACTTAATGTTGCTGACTAATTGGATTGGAAAAACAAAATATTCCAAAAGTAACTGCTGTGTAATATACATTTAGACACTTCATAATGATGTCACAGTGGTAGTTTATAATTACTGTAATTTTTATTTAACAGAGAAACCCCTACATCGGCTGGGCCTAACTCCTTCGGAAAAACCAAGCAAGGATTCTGCGATGCGAAAAAAGTGTTTGAAAAAAATTTGAAACAAGCATTAGAAACAGCAGACAAACCAGCTTCGAAATTCCCACAAACTATTTACAAAATAGGGCCATAATTAGTGTTCACATTCATTTTATATTGTGTAGTCTTCAAACTGTTTTATAATATATTGAAATTTAAAACATTAAATCATTTTCATCACTATAGTAGTACTGTGTTTTTTTCCTTAAAAAAAATTGCAGAAATAACAACTTAGCACACAATGCTTTAAATTTTATTTTAGTTTACGATTTGAAAAAAATCTAACAATATTTGCCCGAGAAATAAAAGGCCTTTACACAAACATATATCTTAAAAGCTAAAGTTTTAAGTCTAGCGATTTAAATCACCTATCTTCCTCTGCTCCTGATTCTCTGTTCAGTTTTAAATTTTGTCAATTCTCCATAAGTGACGTTAACAGAAATATTATGGCCATTAAATCTAATTCTGTTGGTTCTGATTGCATCTGTCTAAGACGATTATTCCTATTACTAACGTCGTAGCTTATAACATTTTAAATTCCTCTATCAACTCTTCTAAGTACCCTTCTATTTGGAAAGACAGTCACATAGTTCCTATACAGAAAAAAAAAAACAATTCTCCACATACCGTCCAATTACAATAGGCTCCTTATCTAAAGTTTCAGAACGCCTTGTTCATCATCATTTGAGTATGTACTTAGTTAATCAAGATTTGTTGAATGCTGACTGACTGAACTGACTTGGTTACAATAACAGATGACATTAGAAAAGGTATGGATGATCGAATGGTCACTGTGATGGTTTTGTTAGATTTTAGGAACGCATAGTATAGTGGGCGACGACATTCTCCTTTCCATTCTTATTTCTCAGAACGTATCTTCTGAGATGGTCGACTGGTTTCGAAATGACTTTTGTAACAGCTGGCAGCGCATACATTTAGAAGCCTCGTCATCTGATTGATTGATGTCGCAAGTATTTATATCAAGTATCATATTTGTGCCGTTTGATCCTGGCCTAGAATAGGATCATCCTGGTACTAGTGGTGTCGTAAATGGCGACTAAAGTACGTGTGGTAGAGTCACGTCTCCAGCAATGGCAACACGCATCGGCAGACTCGACCGGATCATTACCAACCCGTCATTCAAAACCGGCGTGAAGTAATGGCTTTATGCCACTGCGTTTCGCATCAGGTAATGCCGGGCTCCGGCGCCCAACCCATCTTAAAGTCCGGCAACGCACTTCTAGCTCCTCTGGTGTTGCACTAAGTCGTGGGCAGCGGTAATCACTTATGTGACCCGCACGCTCGTTTGCCTTGTCTTTTCCCATCAAAAAAAAAACAAAAAAAAATAGATTACACGAAGGCCACATATCCTATTTTCGCAAAAAGCTCAAGTGACTTAGCAGGAATACCCAAATATTACATCTTCTGTACTGTGTGCTGTTTAATCCTTTAACTTCTCCTTACCTAAAAGAACGATTCGAGTTTTCAGGTAACTCACACAATTTTTACTAAAAAAATACGCTTAAAAATAAAAATATTACTTTACTTTTATATAAAAAAGATTACTTCAAAAATAATCAGAAGCCAAATTTCATGCTATTCATTTCAGTAAAGTAAAAAAACAAAATTTTCTATTCCGGTCATAATAGCATAAAAGTGGTCTTTACACAATAATACACAATATTTTGTCGCATTAGAGAAAATGATTAGACAAAATTAAATATTTAACTAAGTTTATATTTTTAAAGTGCGCATTTGCAGAGTGTAACATTGAATCCAAAAAACTGCGTCCGACCTTGTCCTGGTGTGGCACAGTTATCTAAATTATCAATTCCTGTTGCACTATAATATTACCAGACTGATATACTTCACGGTTGAATGGATTATAAATATAATGAGACAAAAATAATATAGATGCCATTGTAATTTTACATTATGACTTCAGAAAGTTACTAGAAATATTATATATTATTACTAGAAATATTATATAATATTTAACTTGTCAGTTGTAGGTTCAATTCCCACCCAGAGGTATGAGTTAGTATTTATTAATATATATATTTTTGTTTTTATTTCTTTTCCTGAAGTATGCATTGGAATCCAAAACTTGTCATGTTGTGCCCTTACTGGTCTAGCTATTGATTTCTAAAGTGTCAAAAATTTTTTTAGCTGCAGTGCAGTTACTATTTTTATGAGAACTATAAAAGAAGATACAGCTAATGAAATAAAAGAAACAAATTGGGTTTTTACATAATTTTAATATTTAAAATTACTTCCGCTGTACATTTTGCGGTCTTGCCGCATCTCTGGAGAAGGTGCTCTTGGGCGGAGTTCGGATACGCCTGTCCTTCTTGGACCTGTTCCTCACTACCTTACTGTGGATTGCGCATGACACGCAGTAATGGAGCTTTGCATATAGCTTGGGCAGTTGGAATGCTGGAATGAATATGTGTAATTTTTAATAAAAGGTATTCTTGGTCTAATGGTTTTAATTAAAAGTACAATATTATTCAAATATATTTTAATAAAAAATATATAAATACTTTTTTATTAAAATAGATTATTGCAAAGATGTTTTGGATAATTGAAGGTATATAAAGCTCCCACCATCCAAACTTCTGAGAAGAATCAGCAAGAAACTTAACAGTTGCTCTTTTCAATCTCAATCACAATTTTATAATTGCACACACTGATAGCACTTATCATGAGATTGAATTGATATTTATTTCATTTTTTTGTTATATTTAAAAATTAACCTTTTTTTTCAAAATATTATATTGTCTTAAACATTAGCAATTATTTATCTATTGCATAGGGAAATATCTTGATTATAATAAATAAAAAAATTAGGTTATAATGTTAACTTTTAAAATTTTAAACTATTCAATAAGTACTTTTAACATAAATTTAAAAAATATATATATTACTCACAAGCATAAACGGAGGCTTCGTTGATATCTCTGACGGCGGCCGCTTCAACGATGTTTCTGATCACAAACTTTTTGATAGCCTTGTCTTTTGGGACGCATCGGGCGCAGTTAGTGCACCTCACAGCTTTTACGTGTCCACGGCCGTGCTTGGCGCGTCCTCCATTACGGCGTTTGCGAGTCTGAAATGAAATAAACCACCATATAACCACATTTTGTTCTGGTCTTTGTTTTAGTTCTGGAATGAACGTGCCAGTCGTCACTTGGCCAATCTCACGTTTGATGGAGAACACACGAAGGGTGTACAGTAAAAGAGAGTTCAACAATTTGAAAATACATGTTAAAAAGAGATCTAGTTAATACAGCCACATGTCCATGACTGACCACCACGCGTAAAGCAATTTTCACTGAAAGTAGATATAAAATTACACTGTATTTTCATTAATTTACTTCATCTTAGTGTAAATTGGCTTTAAATTCATTTTAAAAATGGATTATCTAGATATTTAAGTTAAAAAGTTACGCACCATTTTTATAACCTCCGATACGGTAAACGAAGAACCACGGAAAAGAATATTTTGACATAGACAACTGAGAATGAACGAAGAAAAAGTTCCGGTCATAGATTATTATTTCATATATATATATGAATCGAAATACAATTATTAATATTTATCTCATTTATTGAACAGCTTAAAATTCTTATTTACTTATTTTTTAACACTATAGGCCCACCCAAATTAAATTTATAGACTTAAGACGACAGCATGGCAATGTGATTACATTCATATCATATGAATGTTTGTAATTTGAAATTAAAAATATTGTGTATAAATACTAATATATATAATCATACATTTCCGACATGCCATGAATTACTATTTAGACGTAAAATAAAAAAAGCCTTATTTTAACCATAAACATTCCATACTATTTCGTTCGCTCTTAATTCAATAAGCTGACATCACTCAATATTTAATCTATTTATTTATACTTTTTGCGTTAACGTTTTGTTATATTCTGTCGTCAATTTAATAAAAAAAATATTTCATTCAATCGTTGCATGTAACATTATTTTGTTGCTAAATACTATACTATTTATAAATTATATTTGTTTAGCTTTTTCCGTCTATTTTATACTTATATTAAAACTATTAGTCAACGTCTAGTAACATAGTGGCGCAAAATTCCATTGTCGTCATAGCTTAGAGTG
>JAATLQ010003395.1:0-26272 GCA_013421005.1 Heliconius erato x Heliconius himera | reverse complement strand
GGGCAGGGCACATGCTGCGCGGTCAAGACAAGTGGAGTAAAAGAGTGACTGTTTGGTACCCCAGAGAGGGCAAGCGAGCGAGAGGCAGACCTCAAAAAAGATGGGATGATGATATCCGGCAAGTAGCAGGAATTACTTGGCACAGAGTGGCTCAGGAACGAGCAGAATGGAAAAGGTTGGAAGAGGCCTTTGCCGACTGGCAAACAGATCTGCAGAGAATAAAAAAACAGGAAATATTATATTAGTAAGACTTAGATATATTATATTAGTAAGATTGTATGACCATAATTTGATATGTAATTTTTTAAGTTTGGTTATGTCAAGAGTGTTATACCATGATCTGAATAAAAGGCTATATTATTATTATTATTATTATGTAATTCTGTGAAAATTTATATACTATGGGCGTAGAAAGGGGCGAGCAGAATAGTGTGGTGCCTACCCCAGAAATTTTACTTACAACACATATGTATCTGTTGAAAGCTGAAGCCCAATAAACAAACAATCGTAATACTATCATTCTTAATACAAAAAAGTAATAAAGTTGCTTTGTAATAAACCATATTGTATTTAATTACATTATTATCATATTCATAGTTTCAATAAAAGCTTTGACAACATGAAATATGTAGGTAAGTATTTAAGCGTAAAACAAAAACGTTAGTAAAAATGAAATCTAGGCAAGTAGGTTTACTTTTTGTTCTTATTACATAATTAGTTTTCACTACTTAGAACTAAGTCTTAGTTCTTTTATATTTAGTTAAGTAAAACATATTTTTTCTAGACTATCCTGACGCAGTTTAACATCGTCCGACTATCAATGAAATATTTGTGGATTCGATTCTCCCTTGGAGGAGTGATTTGATTTTGTAAGAGCGGGAGATCGGGGAAGAGGAGATCATATCTTGGAGTGAGGAACGAACCCACAACCTATCGCGGTTACAGCCACACACTGGCCTAAATTAAGTTAGTTCACATATTTCCACATTTCAAATATATTTATTTAACAAATAAATTTGACATTAATAAATTAAATAAATTATATTAATTAACTGGCAAAGTCTTATATTTGGTCCAAGGCCGAAAATTAAAGAAAACATAACATAACTTAATGAGTATTACAAACTCGAACCATTTAATGTGTTGACCTAAATACTGACATGAAAGACCGGTCACTTTGCGTTTGCCTGTAAATGGGATCAAAGTGTGAAAAGTGTGTCACTGTTACGTAGCTGTTTTAATAATAAAATTTGAGCAGATAAGATTAATAATAACTTTGGAGAAATACACAAACGGGCAATAGTAAGCGCGTGGTTGCAGATTCGATTCCCACGCGGGGAATGAAGTATTTAATATATTCATTGATTTGGTAATGAGAGAAAGCTTGGTGTTCAATTCTGCCACTCAATATGTAGTGTCTCGAGAATTAGGCGAAAGGTGGGATCGAGTATCTTTCCCAGGTTTCCTTTGTCTACCCTGCTATGTCCACCTCGCATATAGCAGACTACACAAAGGGAACAGCGTAAACCAAAAAAAATCTAATAAAACACATTGGTTAAAAGGTTGCGACTGTGAAGAATGAATAGCAATTTTATTTCTTCCATTTTTATATATTTTACAATTGTAATACAAATGTAAATTATAATTTTAAGATATTTAAATACCAATTTCAATGTCTATTTGAATGAAAGATTACTTTTTTACCTCCAAAACGTGTAAAATCTAATCGTCATCAACAACTCGGGTTGCCTAGCAACGCGATGCTGGGCGTGTCACCAGATGGGCGGAACTCTAACAGCCAATGGTAAACGGATGCGCAATTATTATGACACCGTCACTCAACACATGTCACCATAACTTTGTAAAGAAATAAACAAAAACAGACTCTATTTCGTGCTTTCAGAGGTGAATACGCCTTGGCTTGGTTGGAGACGTTTTTTTATCGTTTCCGTTATTGGCTGCTTCTTTATTGATATGTATTTAGGTATTTCTATTCTGTCTTTATATTTCGCATTATGCTCTTTTTTTAAATACAGTGTGAAAAATGCGCAAAGAATGTATGATATTGATTATAAAGGATAAGAAATTGTTTACTCTGCATTTTATAATATTTAAATATACGCTAAATATGTACAAACAATGGTTTTAAATATTTATTAAAGAACAATGAGCGGACCTAGTTTTTGGAGTCTTATTTATAACAAATGGCAAACTTTGGCTGCTATGTCTAACTCAAACGCAAATGGACCACTTTATATTAAGAAAATCACTTAAATACTAATTAATAAATATGTTAGTTTTTATATTTAATTTAATTATAAAACTTGATATGAGTTCGATACAGCGGTAATAAAATGTTGTTACTACAACTGCTACGAATGTGCTACGCAATGTGTAGCGGTACACGAGAACATTTTTAATGATATTATGGACATACATACTTATGTATCATGTATATCTTTGCCTCGACACCAGAGCGAAGAAATGGAAATATAAATTTAAGAAAATATTTCATCTCCTCGAGTGGGGATCGAACCCACAACCAGTCGATTTTACAGTCACACCTCGTGCCTCTGCGCCACGACTGGCCTCTGTCTGACTTTTTTCTGGATTTTAACCCACAACCATCGCATGATACACTTAAATATCCTTATTATGTCGCGGCATACTTACGTATCACAAGTTCATATTAACCTATTATTTACGGTTATAGAAAAAATGCAATTATGCACGTTTCCTTACAACAGCGTAAGAATTATTAATTTTCAAAATATATACAAAGATGTTATTAACTTTATGATAAATCTAAATAAAATAATAGCTCTAATAGAAAATAGGGTAAAATTACATTAGAAATGGCGTATGCTAATGCAAACGGTACCTCCATATCAAGTACTTACCTAATATATTATATAGGGAATTACCGTGTAATTGCTTATTAATATGCATAAGTCGCACTCACTTGCATGCACACTTAAATATAACTTATAAATTTTTGTAAATTGGTCTCATATTGCTGCAAACAAAATTCTGTCTGTATACTTTGTGGTACATGTAATAAATATATTTGCTTTTTTTCAGCTGTAGGCTGTTTCTGTTTGCCTTGTTAAGGGATCGACCCACAACCATCGCGCTTATAGTCACATGCTTGTTTATGTTGTTGTACCTCTTTTTTTACTTATGTCTGCCTCTCTGATCTTTTACACACTCGTAAAAGCAAACAAAAACTGTATTGTGAAATCTGCTTTAGTATCTTTCTTTTATTTTAATTATTGCGTTGTTTATGTGACGTTGATTAAGTAATCTTTGTTGCCTTATCGTGGTAACATAAAAATGTATTAAAGTTATCTCCTAGCACATACTATCTCTAGGTTAAATGAAAAATGCAGAATTCTTTTCCTTACCAGATGCAAAAAGCACATGATAATAAAAAGCGTACGTATACTTAATTAGATTAATTAATAAAAATAAATAAATCAGTTTTATACTGTATCCCGCACATAGCAGGGTAGGCAGAGGGAACCTAGTGTTTATACACTCCGTTCATACTTTTCGCCGAATACTGAAGGCATTACGTGTTGAGTCGCGGTACTCAATGTCGCGTGTCACGTGGCTAAGCCACCACACTAGAGCGAAGAAATGAAAATATAAATTTAAATAAATATTCCTCGAGTGGGAATCGAATCCACATCCAGTCGCGTTTACAGTGACACTATGTACCGCTGCGCCACGACTGGCATCATATTCACATTAATTAATAGATATACTTAAATAAAAAATATTAGCTATTGGTAAGGAAAGTTTTCAATAAGTATTAGTATATGAAATAAAACTTATTAAATCCATTGCGTGATGGCGGTAACGAAACATTCACATTAATCTTATGAGAGAAAATCAATTATAGCTTGATATACGACTACATAAAAAGTAGAAAATAAAATATTTAGTCACGATTGTTTTATTTTGTGACTTAATTACTTCATTTATTTGTATACCTATATATGCTTTCTATATGTTATTGTGAGAGAATTAAAGAAATATAAAAAAAATCATTTTTGAAAAATAATATTTTTAAAGGATCGCATCGTATAATATTGTTTAATTTAAACGATTTTTATTAAATAAGAACATAACGATAAGGTAAGAAATATTTGATATGTTTATAAACATTGATCTCGATCTCGATCGATCGATTTATAACAAAATATATATATGTAAGTTTTCTTTAATATAATAACTTTATATGACCTACATAATTTCTACTTTGTTACTTAAGTTTATTGGTAATTTTAAGTATAAAATGAATTTCTCTTGAAAATTACCTTAATTATGGGACCGATAAAAAACAGCACAAAACAACCGTTAACAGGGGTAAGGTGAAAAAATATAGCACGCTACGTAAAGGCTAGCTGTGTATATGACTATGACCGATTGACGCCGAATGTACGTAAAAACGGCAAGGCAACTAATGTTCTTTCGAAATTTACTATTTTTTTTTTAGCTTCACGCTGTATCCCGCACACAGTAGGGTAAGCAGAGGGAACCTAGTGTTAAGAGACTCCGTTCCGCACTTTCTGCCGAAATCTGGAGGATTGCGTGT
This sequence comes from Heliconius erato x Heliconius himera, assembly GCA_013421005.1. Classification (NCBI taxonomy): domain Eukaryota; kingdom Metazoa; phylum Arthropoda; class Insecta; order Lepidoptera; family Nymphalidae; genus Heliconius; species Heliconius erato x Heliconius himera. Next base: position 21,672 of record JAATLQ010003395.1, on the reverse strand, counting down.
TGAGAACTTAACGCCGTGCTTTGCCTCGACACCAGAGCGAAGAAATGGAAATATAAATTTAAGTAAATATTTCATCTCCTCGAGTGGGGAGCCGATCGAACCCACAACCAGTCGATTTTACAGTCACACTTCGTGCCGCTGCGTCACGACTGGCCTCAAAAAATTCAAATTTCAAAAAATCACATTTACTATTAATATACGTTAAACGATAAAACCCTGTAGTGTTTTGTTAGCTATTAGCTATTTAGTTACATATATTTAGCTATGAATTTAAAAAAAAAAAACATTTTTTTAGCTTTGCATTTCTTCTTTGCTTATTCATATAATTATGAAATATATTATATATAAATATAAAGTACATAATGGAAAAAAAAGACAAGTTTTAGCTTGAAGAAATAATTTTATTGAATAATATCTAATAATGCTTGATTATTTTACGACGTATTGTTTTATCCGATATTAATGTCATATTTAAATTAAAAAAAAATGAACATTTCAGACAGCCCACAGCCCGTTCCGCTGAGTACCACACGAGGGCGGTGGCCGCCACCCCGCCACGCTACCACCACAACGAACGGTCACTCGATCCCGCTCTCAAAACATAACCGGACGACTACACTCCTAAACCAAGGAAACTCCTTTATTCAACCACTTTTTATTAACCATTAAACCAGCTAACTTATAATAACACGTACATTTACATTTATAATTGAAGAAAGAAAATTAATAAAATGTAGAAAACGAAAGGTTGTGTTTTGGCGGCAAATTTGACAGCTCCATTTGAAATTACTGACCCAATTTATGAATTAAACAGTGTTTGTGATAATTTTTTGGTGATTTAATTGTGATGGCTACGGAAGAACCCATGTCTACGGTTGTGGTAAGCTTTTGATTTTAGATTTTTTTTAATGTATGAAAAGCCTTTTCATATTTCTTAGTATTTCATAAAGCAGTATATTTATTTTATAAAACAGATATATATACGGATATACATACAGATATTATAACAAAATTGTATTCAGAAAAGAGAATAATTCCGTATAATTTTTATACAACAAGTCAATAACCTTTTAGAGGTACGTCAAGGTGAGAAATCAAAGGAGTAATATTTTCGTACTTCTATATCAAATCATAGAATTCGTATAAAATAATAAAATCTACAATACAATTAACTTAGAATTTGTTACCTAATGTACAATTAAAATAGTTAATTACTTTAATTTCTTATCTCGATAGCCCCATGACAATTTATGGACTTATTTGTAAAGGACAAAATAATCTTTATATTAATATTCTTTATTGTACTAAAATATACACAAGAAAACATCAATAAAACATTTAGTTCACAAAGGTGGACTTATCTCTATAAGAGATCTCTTCCAGCCAACGTTAATATTAAAATAAATAATAGATATGAAAATAGATATAAAAATATAAAAAAAGGAAACATTAAAATAAAATTGTATTTTTATAATACTTGGAAAGTATTATAAAAACAATGACAGACGTTGTTTATACATATTGATTATAAACCATAATTACCTCCAGACGTAGACGTCGTGATTCAACCTTACGAATATTTAGTGATTCATCAAAAGTTCCTTATAAAAATCGAAATTAAATAATGTTGCAGTAATCGTGACTATAGTTACTTACTCACAGTGAGGGTAGAGCTCGTTAAGCGTATCTATACGATCTTAAATGAATAAACGCTGGCCAAATATTATTATATATAAAATTGCTAATACTATAAATGGTTCTTGACTTGGTTGAACGTTTAGGGTTTCTTAGTAATTTCAAAATATGTTCATCCAATAATTATTAATATATAGTAAAATTCATCGTAGTTACAATGGATAAGTTAAAAATAAGCATAGGTACATAAATTATATAATAAATATATGAAAACCCAGAAAAAATATTTAGTCTATCCACAAAATATCACTATATTTTTTTTAATATAATAAAATAGATGGATAGATTAAATAATATACTTTGCATAACATCTTAAGAAGCCACTTATCAGTCCTATGAATGAAAGCAATTCATCACATGCGTAGTATCTAACAATTGATAGACGAGGTAAGCGCAACGCGGCGTCCAGTCGACGGCCGAGTGGTCAGGCGGTATGTCGCGTCGCGTAACCAAACAACGTCCACGCCCTCGTCCTCAGGTCGCGGAGCCGTCACCAGCACCGGAACCGCCGCCGGCGGTCGAAGCAGATCCTCAACCACCTTCTGATGATGAGAAATCCAATGATTGGCGACCTTCTCGACCACCGTCTCCTCCACAACGACCTGATGACATCTCCGAAGGCTCAGAGGCTACAGCGCGCCCTGCTAGACCCGAACCTGCGAGCCGCTACGCAAATCTCAATTATTGGAAAGCGAGAAGAGTGACGTTCTACAGAAATGGTGATCCATTCCACCCTGGAGTCGAGTTTCGTTTTAAGCTCGGTAGAGACTTGGTATCTATGGACGCGTTGCTGGATAGACTATCTGAGAGGTTAGAGTTGCCGAGAGGTGCTAGGTTTATCTTCGGCATGGATGGTGATCGAAAATATAGGCTTGAGGAGCTTGAAGACGGAGCATCCTATGTGGTTTCTTCGTATAAAACATTTAAGGTTAGATTTTGTTTCATAGTTTTTACTTATCACTTTTAATTTTTTAAACGTAAGAGCACTTTGTAAACCATTTAAATGTTTGTAAATCTAAAAGTAATTGTTTTGGCCCACGAAATTTGGTAGTATGTTATTAAAATAATCATGTTCACGTGAACAAATTTGACAGATGGTATTTAGGTAACGATACCTCGGTTTGTAGACGAGGCCGCGTCCTTGCGGAGATGTGGGTCAAAGGATAAGAGCCACGCACCGTCTCCGCTGTTTGGACATTTGCATTTTGATTACTTACCAAAATTTACTTAGAGGTAGAGTCGCTAATTGTTAACGAATTCCACCTGAACGCTACAATTTTATATAAAACAGGAAATTACGAAAACGATTATGCGGTATATTTGGTTATTTAATAGAATTTTGGAACAGCTTATTAGAAGTTGAGGCAATTATATTTACTATAGAGAAACATATTAAGAATGATGATGAATTATTTATAAATATGGCTTTTCTTAAGAAAAAGTTATTGTTTAAAACGCAATATTCAGTAACAGACTTGCGTTTATGTGTTAGTACATAGCAAACTTGGCAACGACACCGGGTGAGGGCAATGCACCACCTTGCACTTAATATGCATCAAGGCAACGTGTATTAACTTTACACGGAATCTTTATAAATTATTTAATACTAGGATTTTGAATATAATAAAAACAACAAACAAAATAATTTATTTAATTCTATGACACCTTAATTAAAAATATTTAGAACAATTTTAAAATTTGAAGACAGTCGTCGTGCAGGGGCACAAGCTTGTGCTTGTTAATCACAACACGTTGTGGGTTCAATTCCCACTCGAAGAAATGAAATATTTAATATTTTCAAAGCGCGGCGTTGAGTTCGGAATTCGGCGGAATTCCGAACACAAGTGGAGTGGAACACTAGGTTCAATCTGTCTATCTTGCTACATACGGGATACAGCGTCTAGCTAAAAACTATAAAATAAAATTTAATAGCACAATATTGTGAACGTGACGGTTTCGTTAGATAAATATTTTGTTGTAAAAAGTCTCAATTTAAATTATATTCTATTAGATTTATATTGTACAATTTACTCTCACACAAGGAAATAATACTAACATAATATACAAAATATTCTTCTTCTTATATTTATATACTTGTATTTTGAGCATCGGTAACTGTTCCGTTCTCAATACTATATTTATTTTGTAATAATTTAGTTGATATAATATTTATTAGAATTATCGTATAAAATTTAGCTTTGCTCAAGTGTCCGTAAGGACTCAATGATATAATTTTTAGCGCAAAAAATCTGAATCTAACCAAACTCTTATCTTTGAAGTGTATATCTTTTATAATAAAAAAGAATAATCGAAATCAGTCAGCGTGATATCCAGTTATTCGTCCATTTGTCGCGCACATACTTAATGCAAATTTAAGACTTATATGATTTTGTCATGGATATCATTGTAAAAAATTGGCTAAATTAAAAAGAGACCACACGGGAAGCATCAGCTTTTTAATAAAAAAAGAATCATTAAAATCGGTTCACCCAAAGTTCAAAAGTTCTGAGGTAACAATCATAAAAAAATATAGTCGAATCGATAAACTCCTCCTTACGAAAATCGATTAACGCCCAATATTAATAACCTATCTCCAAAGTCAATCTTAGATTGTTTCATATATCTAAACAAAATAACATCGATAAATTTAAATCAATATAATTCCAAATATATGTATATAAAAGCGGTCACTATTATCAGTTACTCGGCCCCTACTTACCCAATTTGTGAAGAAGACATAAAATAAAAGTAGGTACATTTAATGTATATATAATATATGCCCCGATTTAATATGCCCTGTAGAGATCGAATACACAACCATCGCATTCTGAGTCGGTTACTGACTCACTGCACAACGACGGCAAGCCTATAAATATTAAAATAATTAACGTAGCTCAATCACACACAATACTATCATAAACGTTATCGAATAGCGCGAATATATGAATAATAAGTAAATAGCGAAACGGTCACCGCAAGTCCTTTCTTTAAAGCTTTTTCATACTTTTTCAAGTTTTTACATTTAGCAAGTTATCACGCGATCGTAAGCTGCAATCGTTTCAAATCTTTCTTTGATTGTGTTGTAATACTTAATTATTTCAACTTTCCTTTTTATACTCAGAAATATTATTCTAACAAATATTTATTCCAAAGCATATTAATTTATTAGGGGAATTGTGCTTAAGATGGCATACGAAGATAAGATGACACACTGCCAATATTGATTTAAATATTTGCGCTAAGTGTGATCTTATGACATTTTAGAGAGTGTCTTTAGATATCGCTAATATTCAAATTCTTTATGACGGAAGGTAAACGCAGATTGGCAAGTAATTCATGTTTTCGTAATTTTGAATAGCAGAAAATTTTTCTTTCGCTTTTGCTTGGTGATGAAAATACACGTAAGGTAAGAATTTTCTACTTGAAGTAATTTTTAATGTAAAATAGGCTTATTATATGACACAACTAACGCTAAAATCGCATTCTTACCCATAAACTTTTGTCACAACTGTTACAATTAAATTCACATATCTATTGGGTAAGATGACATACAAAACGAGAGTATAAGATGGCATAGTATGTCATCTTACACTTATAAATAGGATCGATTAAGAAGCCAGGAGAGAAGAGCGTACTTAATGAAATTTCTCCATTGCTAAAGTCTACTTCTACAGGAAAGTCACGTGTGAACAAAAAAGTCAGTGGATCGCAGATTATGACGTCTATGTCATCTTACCCTATAGGTATGTCGTCTTACACCGGTCGACCTAAGTGTGATTTATGTTTGTTTTTTAATTTTATGCTGCTTTGATTGTTCTGAAACTACAATACTTTCGTTGATTATGATATATATGATAATATACGCAATGTCCTGATCTCACATGACTTCATTTATTTAAAATATTTGTCTTGAAAGAAAAAGTATGTCATCTAAACACAATTCCCCTATAGCAAATAATTACTTATTGCATATTAATACAGCAGAAGCTTGTGGGCGGCGGTGATCACTTACCATTAGGTGACGTTTTCCATAAAAAAAAGAATAAAATTAGGAATATTTCAAAAGTGCGTGCGAAAGTGTATTTAAGAAGGCCTATTTTTAATTTGGAATTACATTTTTTAGAGGCCTATCATACAAATATCCTCGTCTTTTCGAGTATTAAACTTTCATTAATTATATTGTAAAGACCACTATCATTATATAGGGTGCAGTTTCAAGCTTTTCTCTCTCTCTCTCAACTTTACAATGTATCCCGCACAAAGTAGAGTAGGTAGAGGGAACCTAGTGCTAAAACATTCTGTACCCCATATACTTATTTAGAAAATGTATAAAATTTTTAACGTAGCGGGACTCGAACCCGCGCCTCCTGGAAACCGACCAGGCGCTCTGACCACTAACAGACCGCTTATTACAACTTATTTATGTTGTTAGCATCTCTATAGGGAGATTTTTTGAGAGAATGCTGCTTATTAAATATTTTTTACATTTTTAAAGTGTTAATCCATACTTAGGAAAGAAATATTTTTTATACGTTTTCTAAATAAGTATTTTTCTTTCCTAAGTGTGGATTAATACTTTAAAAATCTTAAAAATAATCTGTACCCCATTTTCTACCGAATTCTGGAGGCGTGAAGACTACGTGTTGAGTGGCGGAATTCCACACCCCGCTATTACGTTGACACCAGAACGAAGAAACGAAAATATTAATTTAACTAAATATTTCTTTTCCTCGTGTGGGATCGAATCCACAATCAGTCGCGTTTAGAGTCACACACTTTTATATTTATATTTACTTGTGCGCCATTATTGTCATAGCTCAAGCTTGACTTCTAGTAATAATAATCAATAAAAAAAATTAACTTTTATCAATAGATAAAAAGTATATAAAAAAATAATAATTATAATTGTTTTAATGTACGAACTTGAAGGTATTTATTGAATAATAATAGTATAATAATCATGTGATATATCCGTCGTCATATATTTTTATACCGTTTGTTGTAGCACTGAGCGCTACGCCGTAGCATTGATTCTTAGTAAGTTAGCATTATATGTTTTACTTGATATAGTAAATTATTACTAAGATTACCTTGTCATTGCTGTAAACGCGATAGTCTTGGATACGAACAAAACTCATGGAAATATTTATATTTAAATTATTTCAATTTGAGGCCAGTCGATTAGTTCGATCTCCACTCGAGAAGATGAAATATTTATATACATTTCATACATATTTTCATTTCTTCGCTCTGGTGTCAAGGTAAAGCGCGGCGTTGAATTCCGGCACTCAACACGCAATGCCTCAGAAATTGGCAGAAAGTGGGGAACGGAGTGTCTTAACATTAGGTTCCCTCTGCCTACCCTGCTATGTGCTGGAATTACAGCGTGAAGCTGATTTAATTTATTTTAATTTCTTCGAAAGCACGGGGTGCCTCGCTAAAGACAAAAAAAAATTGGGCGGAAAATGTGAAACAAAGTATCTAAACATTAGGTTCTTGTTAGGCAACAAGAACTTTGCTGGAAAGATGTCAATCAAAATATATTTTTTGAAGCCAATGTTAAGTATATATTTATATTTGTTCCTTTGTTCCCTTGTAACTGTGAAACCAGGAAATAGATTTTCATAAATGCCATGTCGTTGAATTTATCCAAATGGCACAGGTGTTAGTAGATATATTAATTTAGGGAATCGGGATATCGGAAATTTTTGTTTTATTTATTTAGGTATGTCTACGAGTAGATCTACTCAATATTTTATATCTATAAAAAATATATTACAAATAATGTAAAATTATCCATCCTACTAATAGATAGTATATTACATGAGGTCAACCGTATCGCTAATATATTGATGCGGCGTCCAGAAAGCTAAATTTTGTAAAGTCATTTCCAAAATCTTTTCTTATTACTTGTTTAATATGATAATATGGTTTACGAATAATATTAATGGATATTGCTTTTATGTATAGGTAGGTACAATATAATTTTTGATTTGCTTATATAGCCATAACTAAACCAATAATTTTAAGTGAAACTATTTTAACCGGATTAATCGTGTATATTCCAGGACAGTACGCTAGGCAATTAATAAATCGTTCGCGGTAGTTTGATATAATAATTATGTCAACTTATATACTTATAACGTGACCACAGACTACTGCAAAGTGTTCGAAACGTCGGGTTTCCAAAATGTTAAATCTTAAATATACACGATTAATCCGATTAAAAAAGTTTCATTTAAAATGTGTAATCACGTTCGAGTCGGATTCGCCCATCGAGGGTTCCATACATGACTGTAGGTCAACGGTAACGTGACTTATAAAAGTTTACAAACTTAAGTTGGCGGACATATGCACTTATTATATTTGAAACTAGCGGCTCGCCCACGGCTTCGCCCGCTTAAAATAAATGTTTATTGATTTAATAAGCAGAATTGATTGACAACTATAACTATAATATGATTTTTTTACTACATTATCGTCAAATAATTTTTAATTGTTTTAAATAAAAAAATACGACCATTGTTGATATTTGATATTTATAAAATATACATAAAACTAATTATTTATTACACGTATATATTTTTGTAACTTTATGTTCTTTTTACCTATATAATATATTCTGTTAAATGTGCCGATGTCAGTGAATAATTTAATTTACTCATTCAGAAACAGCCTTAAATGTTAAATTATTGATTTGAAGGATTCATAATATTCTTTGTAAAATAACTATAATAATCCTGTACAGTTTTTAAATTAGTTACATATATTATATGAACGAACCAACCAAAAAATCCTTGTATTTACTTGATATTTCTTTCAAGATCGTTCTTTATCTCTGTGTAGAATTAATTACGACTTAAACTTAACTGTTATGATTTATGAAGGTAATCTCCACTAACAATTCAATTTTGTTTACTTTACTGTATAAAATATTATATAATAGTGCTTCAAAAATATATATTTTTATCAACAGTCATATAACCCAGACGTTTCGAATGTCATTCTTTAGCCAGGAATCTTACCAGGCGCGATTGCTATATAATATTCGCAGGCAAACTAATGCCTTGAGTTCATTCAAATGACGATAACTTTTTTTTTTAATGAACCGATTTTGATGAACTAAACTTTAGTACTCAAGTTGAGTGAAAACAAAGCAATTGGTGATTTCAAGTAAAACGGTTCAGTACTTTCAGAGAAAAATGCGGACAAAAATATGTCGACAGACAGACAGACAGACAAGAAATTCAAAAAAAATCTTTTTGCTTTCTATTATTCTTTTTAAGTGTCCCTCTATCCATTTCAGTCAAAATTACTAAATGTACAGACAAAATATTTTTACTGTCTTATTATATATAGAGATTAATTTCTTAAATAAGTTGATATACCATTTTTTAATTAAATCACTTTTTCGGATTTTTTTTCTACTGCAAGTTCTGTTCTGTGCTTGACATATTTCATTTTTTTTTGAGTTCGTAGGGATAACTTTATAGCAGATATCAGTCACAAAGATAGCATTTATCTTTTATTGAGAAATTGTTAGTATGGTTAGCTAAAGCGGTAGCGGTAACATATATTACAAGTATTTCGCGTTTAGCGCAGTAAGAGCGCAATATAAATAATAATATACTCCGTCTCTTAAGGAAGGCAGAGGCTCAGGCTCTATTTGAAGGCAGAGCCATTGCGCGGCGATACCGAACATTGATTTTTTTTCTATTTAGACCCGAAAAAGAAAATATTATGTAAACTTTTATGTGAGATTCGGATCTATAACCACCGCAGTCATATAGGTACTTCTTATTAATATTATATTTCATATGCTATCTTTGGAACAGATACTATATCAGCTTTACGTTGTATCTCGCATGTAGCAGGGTAGACAGAGGGACCTTAATGTTAAGACATTCCGGTTCCCACTTTCCGCCGATATCCGCAGACATTACACGTTGTCTGGTGGAACTCAACACTGCTGCAGGCTAAAATTATAACTATAAAAAAAATGTTCTATAAAACAAGTAAGCAAAAGGAGATAAAACACTTAACAAAAATAAGTAAGTATCAACGTAGCACGAAAATCGATACAGAATTGCAATACGTGTTTGGATAGTGTTTACACCATTGCATCGACGGCCGGTGGGCTGTCGAAATTAGGGATATAGGTCGAGCGATAAAGCTGAGTGCACGATGTTAAATTGCGAGGAATTTCGAATTTTTAAATTATCTATGTTCACGTGATCAAATATAAATTATACCTGTTAATGGCGAAATATGTTAAATTAAAATATTACTTTTTATCCCATTATAACAAAACAAACAAACAAAACTACAATGAAAGAAATTGTAGTTATTACTTTTAAAATATTAACGTTATTATTTCATTAAATTACTTAAACATACATACATGTATTGCAAGCCAGGCAACAAATTAAAAAAAGAAAAGAATTTTGTTCTTTACATATTTTTAACATTCCAACATTGTTCCATCGTCAATCGTTATTCATTTTTTTTTAAATCAAGAATTGCCTACGTATGAAACCTAAACATGCCTGTAAGAAGCTTTAACAGTTCGAATGCAAATACCTCTAACAAACATTACATCTAGAAATTTACTTAACCTGGCCAATTAGATCAAGGTTAACATTTAGTCTCAACCTTCGCCTAATTTCAGTTAATTTTCGTAATGCGTAATCCTGAATTAACTTATCGGGTCGCGTGTCGCTCGGTAGGTTTCCTCAATATTTGTAACACGTGAGACCCCCATAAAGGGCTCTTAATTGTAAGCTAGTGCCACGATGTGTATCGGCTTAGTGCCACAAAGTGTTCGGCTGGGGGTTGCGTGGATTAACCGAGAGTGACCTTGGCGGACCGTCCAACCCCCACTGTCGTATTCAAATCTAAATAGTCGGTAAGGTTCTCCCGTCCCAAGCGCATTTCTCGTTATTTCAATACAGTCTTTATTGTTTTGAGTTAAGGTTCGTTTTAGTTTTTATTTATTAGGTTTTCAGTCGTTTTTCAATGGACAAGTCGATCTTTGTTTTGCTGGTGCGGATTCATCAGCTGTTATAGTTGGTTGGGCCTAGTACCTCATATGACGGCTCGAAACGACGACGTATCTGTAAACGTGTACTAACATTATTATAGCCCGTGTTATTGTTGATAGTGAAGTGTCAAACTGTGATAGTGATATCAATACATACAAAAAAAATTACAAAAGTTTGCTCCATTAAGTAGATATTTATTTTATGAATTAATATTTATTTAAGTTATTTATATGGTATAGTATTAATAGATATATACAGCCATTTCAACAAAAGATTTCTGGCTAAATAAGTATTTGAATACAAATCAAATATGCAATATATAACAACAGTGATTCACATATACTGTTTAATTAATTTTATTTTAAATTGCTTACTCTACATTTTTAATATGACCATAGCTATCCATCAGCTTCCAGAAATATCTAAAACAGAAAATATGATAAGCTAACACTTACTAAATACACACTTAATACATCAATATATGCCCAAACATTTAACAAATTTTATTCTCAGCTCTTTTAATACTATACATATAATTTTAATAAATTATTAAAAGTTTATAAATATTTTCTTTGTATTTTATAGAATTTACACGGTGTTACGTGACCAAGTAAAACAATCGCGTGACGAATTTGATATTTGCCGTTGACAGCCCTAAGAGAGCGCCCTTACCGCGTTTATGTTTTGCAAAGAACAGCTTGTATTAAATAAATTAAATTATTTACAAATATTTATTATATTCTAATTATTAATATATCATCGTAAAAAAGGTATTCTTATAAAAAATGTAATAAAAAAATTGCAATGTTTAAGTACTAATAATATTTTATGTACGTTATAATCAGATTACGTGTTCAAGCTCAATAACATAAAATTTATAGACTTCGTAAGTTTTTTAAAAGAAAAAGTGATATATGATTTCTTTGCTTACCACAATAGCGAGTGAAATCAATCAAAGTATTGTTCCGCCGAGGGCAGTGGAATGATTCAAATTGACTATTATAAACGATTCATTTTGTAAAAACAGCCCTAGAAACTGACCTCGGCGGTAGTAAAAGACTCCATTTAAAATATTTTACTGTGTAAAATGATTTTAAGCTTACAATCATCTAGGTATAGTTATATTTGTGTTTACATATCTGTACTTATTTAAAAAAAATGCTTACATAAAAACTATACAACAATCGAATTTAATACTATTATTAACAATACCATCTGAGGCCAGTCGTGGCGCAGCGGCACGAGGTGTGACTGCAAAAATCAATTGGTTGTGGGTTCGATCACCACTCGAGGAGATGAAATATTTATTTAAATTTATATTTCCATTTCTTCGCTCTGGTGTCGTGGTTAAGCGCGGCGTTGAGTTCTGACCCTTAACACGCAATGCCTCCAGAATTCGGCAGAAAGTGGGGAACGGAGTGTCTTAACACTAAGTTCCCTCTGCCTACCCTGCTATGTGCGGGATACAGCGTGAAGCTGATTTTTCTAATTTTTTATTAACAATACCAATTCGCTTCCACTATACCATAGGTACAGCCATCCACAATAAATATTACTATAATTCAAGCTTATTACAATGTATAAAATCTACATGGCCGAAGTTAATCTCTCAAGGCGAGCCCAAGGTATCCCCCAGTAATTTCTCTTCAAATCATTTATCGTGAGTTTACACTCTATATGCAAATGTACGATGCACCGGACGGCCGGACCCGCGTCACTATCGCATATGCATACACCGTGCCAACTTACGGTCGGAGTAATAAATTGTGAAAATCAATAATAACCTTTTATAATAGTGTTTAATAGTGTATTGATTAATAATATAATTAAATTCTAATGAATCAGCTTCACGCTGTATCCCCCACACTGCAGGGAGAACTTAATGTTAAGACACTCCGTTCTCCACTTTCTGCCGAATTATGGAGGCATTTCTAAATTGTTATGTAACAGTTAAAATTCGTGCTACCTTCATTTTAACAGTATAAAAAACAATAAAATCAAACATATAAAACTTAATTATTATTATGATTAAAATACAATATTTTTCTTAGAAATATTTTTCTTTACAATACGGTTGTTATTCACAAAAAATATTCTTGATATAATTGTTTCATTTGCTCAAATACAATCCCATAATATATAATGCAATAAACAGTATAAAAAACAATAAAATCAAACATATAAAACTTAATTATTATTATGATTAAAATACAATATTTTTCTTAGAAATATTTTTCTTTACAATACGGTTGTTATTCACAAAAAATATTCTTGATATAATTGTTTCATTTGCTCAAATACAATCCCATAATATATAATGCAATAAAATGCAAATTATTTGAAGGATTCAAAAGGTTACTAAGTAGTACCTAGGTACTTGAACTTGAACAGAGGTGATGAACGCAAGTGACATTTACAGACACCACAGAAACTTTACATAGAACGCATACTTACATAAATACATGCAATTTAAAAATATATTTTAATTGTTATCTTTCTTTAGATTATCTTCCGTTTATTTTTAATATTTTTAATTTAATTTAGTAAAATTCATGGAATATTCTTGAAAAAGGACGTTTTAGGAATATATTTTATTTCTCTTAATACAGTCTTAATACCATAATAAACTGTAGTAGCTCTATAATATATAGAGATCCACATTAACAGTCATCAAATTAAGTTTAAATCAGATATAATAAAATCAAAATCAAGAAATTTAATTTTAGTTTTTAATTAACATAAGAAAAAACTAAAACCTATATTATCAATAGTAAAACATTAAGTTACAAAAGTGTGGCGCCCGCGTCGAAGTCGCTGGTACTCCCCAGCTAGCTCAATGCTGGACAGCGACGAGGAGTCACCTTTCACAGTTATATCACTGCCAGTTTACACACCTGAGCCGCCAGTGAGTATCTTAAACTATACTTTCATATACTTTGTTTTAATTGTTAAATCACCATTCTGTTCTATAAAGAAGATTTACTTTTTTCATACTTATAAAGAAAAGATACTACGTACAATACTACCCAAGTGTAGGTATATGTAATGTGTTTTTGTTTACCTTTTTCTATTTCTCTCATCATAAACGTGATAGTGACAGTGAAAAAATGAGTTTAGCACCAACTTTCACAATCAAAAATCATACATTTAGTCATTAAATATCTCGGATAAATGAGAACAGAAGAAAAAATGAGAAAATTCAAGATTTTCTTTTCTATTACGGCATAACTTGAAGAGCTATAAATGTATTAAGTATACAGCACTCGACAGGCCAGTCGTGGTGCATGGCACAAATGTGTGACTGTCAACGATAGGTTGTGGATTCGATTCCCACTCAAAGAAATGAAATGTTTAATATATCCATCTCTTCGCTCTGGTTCCGAGGCAAAGTTCCGCCATTCAACACGCAATGTATCCTGACTTCGGTGAAAAATGGAAAGTGGAAAATCTGGACACTAGGTTACCTCTGCCTACCTGTATATGGAGGGAAACAGCGAAGTTGAAAATAAAGTATAAAAAAATTGCTATGGAAACCGCAACTATAGCTACTGTACAATTCCGCTACTACAGACACGTGTATCGTTAACAACAGTTAACATGAGACTTCGACACCCAATATCTATTATTATGTACGGATATACAATATATCACCTTTGAATATATATATCACGAATTTTGTTATCTTTTGAAACTATATTTTGTAAGAAAAATTAAGAAAGATGGGTTCGAAACAAACTCAGTTCAGTAATCTTAACTTATTGCTGTCCTAACAAATAAAAAGGACGAGGAGGAGGAGGAGGTAAAGGAAAAAAATAATAACAGCTACTATCAATCCGGTCGTGGCGCAGCGGCACGAGGTGTGACTGTAAAACCGACTGATTGTGGGTTCGATCCCCACTCGAGGAGATGAAATATTTACTTAAATTTATATTTCCATTTTCTTCGCTCTGGTGTCGAGGTTAAGCGCGGCGTTGAGTTCTGCCACTCAACACGCAATGCCTCCAGAATTTGGCAGAAAGTGGGGAACGGAGTGTCTTAACACTAGGTTCCCTCTGCATACCCTGCTGTGTGCGGGATACAGCGTGAAGCTGATTTATTTGATTTTATCAATGTTTTGTTTGTAATAACATGTGTAAGTATATTCATTTAACAACTGCCCTAACGATTCCTTTACACACAAGACTTCAATTAATTTGTATGGAAATTAATTTCCCCCATACAAAAAAAAACAAGCAAAGTATTTACTTTAACGATCGTATATTTATCATAATGATTTTGTTTTGTAATTTACGTAGTATTATGTAAAAATCACTTATGCATATTCAAATATTTACGTGTGCCACGTTTATATATGAATTATGTTGAAAGACATTTAGTTGGTTATCATGGGCAATCAGCTTCACGTTGTATTCCACGCATAGCAGGGTACTGGGTAGGTAGAGAACCTAGTGTTAAGACACTCCGTCTCCCACTTTCCGCCGAATTTTCCGATTCATGCGTGTTGAGTGGCGGAACTATAAATGATAATATTATAAATAATAATTCATCACCTCGAGCGGGGTCGAACCCACTACCTTCGCGTTACAGTCACACGTGCCCCTGCGCCACGACGGCCTCAAAGTAATGAAGCAATCTATTAAACATTAAATATAATAAAAAATACATATTTCTGAACAATATCCAGCTTTAGCTAGAACAACGATATTCAGTTGTTATCGCCATAGACACTACATACAAATACAAAGAGGCACATTAAAAAGAAAGTGGAATCACTACAATGTTCAGTTGTATCAGACCCACAAAACACCGCACAGCGCAGTTTACTTGCGATGCAGCAAATTCTGACGCGACCTCGTCCGCTACTTATACCTAACTTATAAATTTGCTCACTTTCGTCCACAACCAGTTCTATAGAGCATCTAAATCTTATTTCTATTAGGGCCCTAGAAGGCCGCAGTGATTGTTCTAATTACACGCGTACCGAGTGACCTTGGGGGGCGGTCAGTACCATCGACCAAGGACGTCAGCATAATTTTGAAGGTATCAAGGCGATTGTTTACCATCGCCAGTGGTCACTTGTCGTCGGTGGTGGTCGGTCGAGCTGAGCAAGATATCGCGAATAAGAATACGTTATTATGCTAAAAGCGCTGTCGATTTGAAAATAACTGATAATATGGTGAGTTGTGAGTCATCAATGGATTTTTTTGTTTTTTTTTTAAATTACAGATTTTTCGTACAATATCTAAAATAAAAGGATATTGTCAAAGAATTCAGCTATTCTTATTAGAGAATGAAGTTTAAATTGCTAAATATGAAAATTACCTAATACCAAATTTTTTTTTTCATATTAGCATATAAGTATAATAGCTCTCGATACATACAATTTAGCTCACAAATTCTTTGCCGCGTAACATTCATTTCACGCTAGCAATGTAATACTTCGCATGAAATCGTACGCCATAAGTAAACTGGGTTAAAAGCTATGGAATTTATGAGAAATTACAAAACATGTTCTTATATATATGGGTCAGGCAATACCAGAAAAGGTGAAATTTCATAACATAGTATAAATATCACCTTTAACTAAAAGTACTACCTTTTTGTAGGTGCGAAAAGTATATGAATATATTTGTATTGACATTATTTAAAGAAAAAATATAAATAATACATCAATTAATTTTAAGTTTTACTTCAATTTTTAAATACCTAAACCAATTTTTTTATGAGAATGGGTAAAATAATGAATCATTGTATTATAACACAGAGAGAGAGAGAGAGAGTGTGTGTGTGTGTATAGTCTGTCACAGAGACCACAATATGTATTGGATAATAAAAAATTATAGACATCATTAAAAACTTAAAATTGAAAAGTTAGAAGAAAACACTTGTCGTATACCTAAAGCAGTGAAGTAACTATTTTATACTTTTATGGTAAACTAAAAATAAATTCTAAATTTATAATTTAAATAGCCATTTTACTTAAAAAGAAGCGAATTTAACATAATAGTTAATAATTTTTAGAGTGAAAAGTATAAAACATATTACACGTGAATCATGCGAAATCGTGTCAAGGACGTAAAGTGTGCCGATTCTGAATGACGACTACATATGTAATATCTAAATTGCTTTAAAGCTAGGCGTCTGTTCTAAATTGTTATTATTATGCTGTTTTACTTTTTCAAGAAACTTTTGCTTTGTTCTCGTAATTGTTAAGAGATGCAAAAAGTAAATATTTTTAATTTTAACGATATATTTAGTGTTATCGCCTTTCTAAAAAGAATTAGCTGTATCTTAATTTATTATTTATTATTTACAGAACATTAGTATAAACAGGTTAATATTTTTCTTTCAAATATACGCTACGGATATAAGATAAGATAAGCTACGGTTGTCGTAGACGCAACAAGCAATACTAACTTTACGCTTTCGTTAGAAGGTCCTTTAATTTCTGGATACATGTAAAACTTATATTAAATAGATATTTAGTTAGTTAAAGTCGATTAACTGTTTTTACTTGAACGCTTCATCATTCTTATATATATTTTTTTTCATTTTTCTCTAAAGCTAACGGAAATTGATAAAAAATTGTTAATGTAATGTAATGTATATAGTTTTATAATGGTAGTATAATAGCAAAAATATTTCTATTTTTTCAAGATAGACAAGGGTATGGGACAAGGGGATAAGGATTCTATTGTATATTTTCTAATTAAGTGAACATTTTTATTTTATTACTTACAAATAACATGAGTACTTAATACATTAATTTATTTTTATAAAATAAAAGCAAAGAGCTTCACGTTTTCTTCCCCCATGCAGGACAAAAGAAAACTTAGATCATAATTAATATATTAATAAGACATATCTATTATTTATTGAAATATTTAATAATACAGGCTGCCAGCTACGGCAAAAAGAACGGAATGTGGTATGGCGGTACATCGACAACAACGGGTACGAGTGGGTGGTCGAGGGCGGGGACGAGGAAGCAGTCGGTCGCAGAGTCCGACGCTCCACCACCAGGTGGCGGCAAACCAACCAGCGGGAGAGTCATTCGGATCATTAATAACATGGATCATTCAATACAGGTAGTATAATAGTTATTTAAATATAGGGAAAAAATCGAAGTGACCAAATCTAGGGCTAATGTGGCGCAACGGCACAGCGTCTGGCTTTAAACGTGTCAGTTTTGGGTTCGATTCCCACTTGGGGGAGTGAGTTATTTTTATTTTCCATTGTAAGATGGCAAATCGAGGCATTCGAATTCTGCCACTTAATGCGCAATGTCACCAAAACTGGACGGAAAGTAAGAAACGAAGTGTCTTAACACTAGGTTACCTCTGCCTACCGTTATTTGTGGGTGTGAAACAAAGGTGTGGGTGATGTGTGGGTATGGGAGTGAAGCTAAAAAATATATTATTTCTTAAAAAAGAGTCTCCAACTTCTTTGAAAAAGAAAATCAATTAAAATTATCATTTATAAAAATCCCAGACAAAACAATACACATTTCAAAGCTGTTAAATACTCTTATCACAATTTTTTTAGGTGAGGTGTTGTTGATTTAATAACACCATATACAGACCTCAGCAATTAAATAAAACATCCACTTTATTTGATAAAGCTTCATTACAAATTCAAAGAATTATTTAATTTATCGCGTCCATATACATACATACATATAATCAGAAAGCTGCACGAAATAATTTAATTAGAATTGTACATTTAAAATTCACGTCTTCATAGCGCTATAATAATAAAGACCGTAAAATCATTTGATATTTTGCCGGTGTTTTAATAAGACGCTTTCAGTGAAAATACCCACCCGGTCCTCTGTATTCCTACGCCTATGTCCTTGATATGTTTATTAATATGGAATGGAATAAGAAAATAACCTTAGTCGTAGCGTCGTATCTAGAGATATATTTTTTGGGGGACCTGGACATTAGCTTTGCACAGATATAAATGTTGCGTTTTTCAATTTTTGGGGGCAATTTTTTTGTTAGTAAAATTTCTGGGGTCGGCCCAGACCACCTGGCATAGGAAGAGAGAGGCCTATTCCTACGCCCATGTCCTTGGTATGTTTTATATTAATAATATGGCTCCAATAGTTTTTTTGAGGTCAGGGGGTAAGGGTGCTATTAGAACGTCACCAGCCGGCCCAGTTACATTTTTAGCGCAACGGCCACATAACTTAATTAATGATTTTATATTGCAGTGCCGTGTTTTGTTAAATCTACGCACTACACAGCCCTTTGAAGAAGTGTTAGAGGATTTAGGTCAAGTTTTGAAAATGAGCGGAGCTAAACGAATGTATACGATTACTGGACAAGAGGTAGGTTACGAATTACATTATAATAATAAGATATTATAAGATTTTTATATAATTACACATATCCTGCAGCGGTTTAGACAGAGAGAATCTGTCTTCTATACATAATTATATTAAAAAATGTAACTGATCGCTGCGCTTCCTTAATTTACTGTAACTTTACTTTTCAATGCATGGATATTGACTGTAAAATAATAAATTGTATGATGATAATTTAAAAAGTCAAAGTCACGGGCATAGCTTATTATTAATCTTTTATATAACTTTTACTCTCTTTCTCTCCCTTTTTTTATGGTGGTTTATATTTACAAAGAGATCGAAGCCACAGCTATTGCGTTCAGAGAGACATCTCTCGATTTTGCACGACAAGACACGAAGTTCTCAATTGAATTTTTATTATATACTTATTGATAATGTGTTTTTTTAGGTAAGAAGCTTCTCCCAACTGAGAAACGAGTTTGCCGACGTTGAAACTTTTTATTTAGGCTCAGTGATGGTACCACCCACTCTTAGTCCAGGAATAAGCGCCCCACTGCCGATAGAATCACCTATTCGAAGGTACTTTACATTCAATATTTTATAAAGAAAACTACTTTAGTCAGCTCTGGACTATTATTATATTTGTATTAACTTTTTTAGGTCTCGATCAAGAGGCGCGGTAGCAGCAATGCCTGTATCAGAGGATAGTAGAGGGCGTCGAGCGAGAAGCAAAAGTCGTCCAAGAGTACTTTACGCTCCAGAAGGCGAAATTATTCGGAACTCAGGTACATGCATTTGTCATTAATATTTAATCGAGCTTCACGAATTCCTGAGATTTTTTTTACTTTTGATTAGAATCTTCTTGACTGAACAATGCGCGAATGCTGAGAAAGCCTAACTTCAAAGCGGCCACGACTCGTCAAACGTACTGTACCTTAAATTTTAATAGTAGATACATAAAAATTGTTTCAACAGATTACACACTTTTAGAGGTGCTGAAAGAAGAGCCAATGCGAGTGACGATCCGTGGACTACGACGCACGTTCTACCCTCCTATACATCACGCGCCTGTTGACAACACGCCTCCCGACAAGAAGATGCAGCTAGACTGGGTGTAAGTAAATAATGTAATATTTAAAAAAAAATGTTATTTTTGTTATATTAGATATTAAAGTTTGATCTCGTCGTCTCGTCGAAATCAGTCATGCAAAACGTCCATTTTGAAATTGTAATTTTTTTGTCTGGTGTATCCATTTATTTAAAATACTATACTTATGTGATTAGAATTGAATAGATTAAATATTGGTGTGTGACATAATGAAATATATATTAAGTTTTCATTTCTTATGGCATTGATTTATAAATAAAAATAAAATAATATTTGATTATTTTATAAAAATAGTTATATTCTAAATTATGTAAAATTTACTACGTTTTATCAGCTCGTGATACCTATGTGATAAATAATTATCTATATTTAGCTACGGCTATCGCGGAGCAGACTCCCGTCGTAATTTATGGGTTCTGCCGACCGGAGAGCTGCTGTACTACGTCGCTGCGGTCGCTGTCATGTATGACAGAGACGAAGAATCCCAAAGACACTACACTGGACATACAGAAGATATTCAATGGTAAGATATTATTAAATACTAGCGGCCCGCCCACGGCTTCGCCCGCTTAAAATACATGATTATTGATTTAATAAGGAGAATTGATTGACAACTCTAATGACTTCTAACATAATTTTGTATTACTTTAATCTGTAATATTCTAATATGATTTGTTTACGACATTATCGTAACTTCTATAAGATTTTTGGATTATTTCGAACTAAAAAATATGACCAATGTTGATATTTGATATTCATAAAATATACATAAAGCTAATTATTTATTATATGTATATATTTTTGCAACATTACGATCTTTTTACCTATGTTATGTTTTTTAAAGCTCTGTTAAATGTGCTGATGTTATTTAATAATTTAATGTACTGCTTAAGAAACAGCCTTAAATGTAAAATTATTGATTTGGGTAAGGATTCATAATATTCTTTGTAAAATAACTGTAATGTTTGCATATTAACTCCTGTACAGTTTTTAAATTAGTTACACATATTATTAGCTAAGTGTACAATTGGTAAATATGTAGTTATTGCAGAGTACACGTAGAAAGGATGTTTTTAGGCATTTTTATATAGATTTATTTCAAACGAACGAACGAACCACAAAATCTATGTATTTGCTTGATATCTCTTTGAAGATCAAATCGTTCTTTATCTCTGTGTTGAATTAATTACGATTTCAATTTTGTTTACTTTATTGAATAAAATATTGTATAATAGTGCTTCAAAAATATATATTTTTTTTAACAGTCATATAATCAAGACATTTCGAATGTCATTCTTTAGCCAGTAATCTTACCAGCGCGATTTCTATATAACATTCGCAGGCAAACTAATGCCTTGAGTTCATTCAAATGACGATAACTTTTTTTTTAATGAACCGATTTTGATGAACCAAACTTTAGTACTTAAGTTGAGTTAAAACAAAGCAATTGGTGAAATTTTCAAGTAAATCGGTTCAGTACTTTCAGAGAAAAATGCGGACAAAAATATGTCGACAGACAG
>JAATLQ010003382.1:0-13019 GCA_013421005.1 Heliconius erato x Heliconius himera | reverse complement strand
TTTACGGCTAACCTCAGCTATTTGTGCTGACCAAGATAGGGAATTGTCTATAATAATGCCAAGGTTCTTTATAGATGGACTCAGGCTCAAATCGACGCCGTCAAACTGGATAGTAGGTAGGCTATTCTGGTCGAGTTTTTTTAGCTGCTTAGAGCTACCAATAATACTGACCTGTGACTTGGCAGGATTGACAGTTAAGCCGAAAGATTTGCTCCACCTACTAACATTCTGCAAATCTTTGTTAAGCTTTTGAATAGCCTCACTAATATCATCCAACGGAGCGGCTAAGTAAATTTGAAGGTCGTCAACATATAGATGAAAGGAAGAGGATATGTTTTGGGAAATGGAATTAATAAAAATGGAGAAAAGGAGAGGAGAGAGGACACCACCTTGGGGAACACCAGCGGAAGGAGAGCAAAAGGAAGATGACTTGTCATTGGCTTGAACGTACTGTTGCCGATCATATAAATAGCTTCTGAACCACTCAGTGGCTTCAGGAGAGATATTTATTGAACGCAGAACAGCAACCAAGAGATCAGTATCAACGGTATTAAAGGCGTTACTAAAGTCCAGCAAAGCAATGACAGTAAGATTTTGATTGTCCATATTATATCTGATATCGTCACAAACTTTAATCAAAGTCGTGACTGTGCTATGGCCGTTACGGAATCCAGACTGGAACTCGGATAATACGTGATTGTCTAACAGATATTGATATTTAATTTTGTTATTACGAATTTATTTTATCATTATTATTGTTCGGTTATTTTTATTATTTTTTATATTAGCTTTACGCTGTATTCAACATATATCAGGATAGGCAGAGGGAACCAGTGTTAAGACACTTCGTTCTCCATTTTCCGCCGAATTTTGAAGGCATTGCGTGTTAAGTGGCGGAATTCAACACCGCGCTTTGACTTGACACCCGAGTGAAGAAAATAAAAACATTAAATATTTAAGTAAGAATCGAATCCACGACCTTAACAGTCATCCTTTGTGTTCCTGCGCAATGACTGGTGTCAATTATTGTTAAGTTATTTGTGTAAGAAAAACGATAAGTCCTGTTTTTTTTATTTTTCTTATTTCACATTTTAGTATGTCACTTGATGATACAACAAATCCTAAGAACTTGGCTGACAGTGCAGGAAAATATTTTTGTGAGAATTTATAGTTTGAACTTATGACTAACGATTTTAGTAAGTTACAACCCAATCGATATATTCTAATACACAGCGTGTGACTGTAAATGTGAGAGTTGCAGATTCGAATCCCTATTAGGAATTAGAATAATGGTACATGTGTAGCGTTTAGTTCTAGCAATAAATCGACAGAAAAGAGAGAACAGATTCTCCTTACTTCTTTCTTTTCTACTTTCTGGTTAAGCTACTATGCGTAACAAACCCTAAAGCTGAATAAATCTGTGGTATAAGAATTGCGTCAAGAGGCGCGGGTTCAAATCCCGCTACGTTCAATATTTCTATATATTTTCAAAAAAATATTTTCTTTCCTAAGTGTGAATACATTTTAAAATTGTAAAATATATAAGAATTTTCTATACATAAAGTCAAATTTATTACGTTCTATAAATATTGTGCATCTATTCCGCTAATTCTAAAAGAAATGTAAATATTTGTGTGAGTATCTGAAATACTTTAAAATTTGGAAATAATATTTTGATTCTCTTTCATTTTTAACCATAATAAAATTTATAAATTTTCAATATAAATTTCCTTAAAAAATACACATTTCTTAAAACAACATCTCCAAAAAGTACAGTGGAAGGACATCCGGGAAGACAAAAGCCGGATGTTCCTTTTATTCGGCATTCGCTTTTTATAAACGCTACTTTGACTTTACTTAATGAAGTAACTTTGATATTAGCACCAGTATCTAACTCGTCAAAAGATGTGACTGATAAAGTTAATAATAATTAGCTTCACGCTGTATCCCGCACACAGCAGGGTAGGCAGAGGGAACCTAGTGTTAAGACACTCCGTTCCCCACTTTCTGCCGAATTCTGGAGGCATTGCGTGTTGAGTGGCAGAACTCAACGCCGCGTTTAACCTCGATACCAGAGCGAAGAAAATGGAAATATAAATTTAAGTAAATATTTCATCTCCTCGAGTGGAGATCGAACCCACAACCAGTCGGTTTTGCAGTCACACCTCGTGCCGCTGCGCCACGACCGGCCTCATAAATAATGCCGGCCGGATAAAGTTGGTATTTTCGTTAATAAAACTAACATTTGTTAGTTTTATAATGTTTGTTTTCTTTTAGAAAAGTAAACTATCTTTTTTGGAATTCAAGCTTAGCTTAGCCAGAGTCCTTTCATCTAATACCTCATTTGGACCAACGGCTTTAATACCAAATTTTGCCTTGATTTTGATTATCTTTATAGTGTCGAAATAAGTTTTTTTCGATATAAACTTTTTTTTGCGATATAAACATATGGCCATATCTTCTTTTTAAGTAAATGTAGAATCATGGGATCGAAGATCTGAAAATATGGTTTGAATTTCAACTCCATATCTCTATGCATTTCTATGGTAAAGGATCTTGACAGACTGACGGACCGACAGACAACAAAGTGATCTTATAAAGATTCCTTTTTTCCTTAAAAGGTACGGATTAACATTTACAAAATGAACAAGCAGTCACAATTTAAATGTTTCAGGCTTTAATATGCTTAACCTCTCGGAAAATTGCACAAAGTTATTCCGTTCAACTGATAAACAAAAGTAAGAGACATAATCTGGAATCGAATTTGGAACCCTTCGGATTTTTACGAGCGATTTCAGTCGCAAATCTCTATTCATTATTTCCTTTTGATTTAGTGCTAAGAAGCTGCCGACGTTAATGTTTCTGAACTGGCTGGTTTAATAAGAACATATGGCTTTTTGTTTCTTTGGTCATCATGGCGCAGTGCGACAATATGCAACTGTTAACGTGATTGTAATGGTTTCGATATCCATTAGAGGGAATAATTTGTAATAATGATACGAATAGATTATAACAGTAATACTGGCATAAATGTATAACATTTATGTATATACTGTTTGCATAAAGGAGTTTTTTGGTTCTGAGCTGTTCACACACAGACTGGTGATAATATATTTAAATGTCAAACCTATTCGAAAATCAAGTACACTAGACGTTTTGATACATTAATAATTGTGACACAATACATTTTGGAATTAGAGACACTGGTGTTCGAACAGAAACACTAGATGATACTATACTGTAGTATTATTAGTATATTGTGTCGTAGTCTATTCGTCACTGAACACGTACTGATTTACATTTGGGCGGAAATTGAAAAAGATAGTGTCTTGATACTGGGTCTATATACTTATGGTATACTCTTATAGATTTTTTTTATCAGCTTCACTCTTTACTGCACACATCAGGGTAGGCAGAGGAAACGAAGTGTTAAGATACTCCGTTCCCTACTTTCTACCGAATTCTGGAGACATTGCGTGTTGAGTGGCAGAACTGAATGGCGAGCTTGACCTCGACACCAGAGCGAAGAAATGGAAATATAAATTTAAGTAAATATTTCATCTCCTCGAGGGGGGATCGAACCCACAACCAGTCGGTTTTACAGTCACACTTCGTGCCGCTGCGTCACGACTGGCTTCAATATTCTTATATATTTTTTAAATAATCTTTAAATAAAAAAAAAAAACTTAAAATATATAGAGACCGTGAGGAAGTGTGGGAAGTGGGGAACGGAAGTGTCTTAATAGGAACGAAGTGTCTTAGTCACTAGGTTCCCAGGTTCTCTTTGCCTACCCTACTATTTGTGGGACACAGCTTGAAGCTTGAAATATTGGGCTGTAGCTGGGAAATGGAACTAACTGTTTTCTCTCTATTATTTTATACAATAAAAAACCATAGCAGAAAGTACAGCAATATTGTAAAAGAAAACTACATTGCGTTCTAAGTCTCGAAAGTGCACTCCGTGAGCACTTAATGAGGCGCCCGCGGTGTTATTAAATTTCATAATTATTAAGGCCAAAATTTTAGTGCACAGCTTGCTACCCTTTGAATTTTGCAACGCTATATTGAAAAACTTCTACGGTTTCTTTTATATTAATATTGAGAAGAAAATTTAAATATCACTTTGGTGTATAATTCTGAAGTCATTGCGTGTTGAATTGCGTAACTCAACGTCGCGGTTTGCCTCGTTACCAGAGCGAAGAAATAAAAATATTAAATCTTTATTTGTAATATATATTCTTATGTGTATTTAAATAGATTCTACAATTGAAATTTGATCCTGTTATTAATATGAACAATGTATTATATCAAAAATACACAACAATGGCGTCACATTTTGTGAATCAAAATTGGTTCTATTTGCTCCAAGCGCAGCCGTAATACAATAAGAGAAAATAAATATTAGAAATGAAAAGATTTTTCAATATAAATGGTAGCTAGTAGAAGATTTTATTTTCTAGTATCTATAAGATTAAAGTAGACTATGTGT
This sequence comes from Heliconius erato x Heliconius himera, assembly GCA_013421005.1. Lineage (NCBI taxonomy): Eukaryota > Metazoa > Arthropoda > Insecta > Lepidoptera > Nymphalidae > Heliconius > Heliconius erato x Heliconius himera. The sequence goes on along the minus strand of JAATLQ010003382.1, from coordinate 8,530 downwards.
TATTATTACATACAAACTGCGGCGTTGACTTCCGTATCTGAATACCTAATGTCTATAATACTTATAAAGAAGTCAATCTTAACTAGGTTCTCAGTAATTGACTACTTGAAAGGAAAAATAAAAATGACACTATACTATATCCAGTCGCCAGTCGTGGCGCAGCGGCACGAAGTGTGACTGTAAAATCGACTGGTTATGTGTTCGATCCCCATTCGAGGAGATGATATATTTACATACATTTATATTTTTATTTCTTCGCTCTGGTGTCGAGGCTAAGCGCGGCATTGAGTTCTGCCACTCAACACGCAATGCCTCCAGAATTCGGCAGAAAGTGGGGAACGGAGTGTCTTAATAACTAGGTTCCCTCTGCATACCCTGCTGTGTGCGGGATACAGCGTGAAGCTGACTATACTACACTTATCATAAGAAACATATATTTCTTATGATAATAGCAACGTGCTATATGAGACGGCACAACAAAAACTACTTCGTTTAGAAAGTCGACAGTTGACGTGAAATTGAAAATTGAAACTATACAACCTTCTACGAATATTCTTCATACAACGTGCCATTGGCGAAGTGATTTGTGCTCATCTGGTACTTTCAAAACACCATAATCTAAGAACAGACCAGAAAAATTGACACGCTAACATAACAAGACCACGCAATCGAAGTTGTAGACGATAACTAATTATACAACTAGCTTACACCTGCAGCTAGACTCGTGTGATCAGATGGAACTAACTAAAAGTGCCCGGGATATCCCTAACTGAAGATATGTAGACGTATAACCTATACCCTTCTTCGATAAATATATTAAAAAATAAAAATACATTTTCCATTCGAATTAGTAGTTCCTGAGATTAGTGCATGCAACAACACAAACGGCTTTATAAGAATAGTATAGATATGATTTCAATCTAAAATTAGCTCGACCCATTATAATTGTTTGAAAGGTCTGATGCCAAGCGAGAGGAACTTCCTCTTTCATCTGTTTCCACTTCACCGTCTTCGCGTAGAGCAGTAATAATGTCTGTTGACTGACACTCAAAGTTTCCAAGTTTATTTATAGCATTGCTTTCGTGAATCTTAACAGAATTCTGAAGACATCGCGTGTTGAGTGTCGGAACGCAATACGAAGTTAAGAAATAAAAATATTAAGTATCTCATTTCCTCGAGTGGGGATCGAACCCACACCCTGTTACGTTTACAAGCACAAGCTTGTGGCCCTGCGCCATGCCTGCCCTCTGTATGATGAACGAGTATGATTATGCTAAACAATATATTATATTTTAAAAAATATGCTTATCATGTATTCTATATGACAGCTCCCATACATCACTTTAATGTGAGTTTGCAAATGTTTGTCATTGATGAAAGGTTGGTTGTAAAAAATATATATATTTTAGTGTATATTTTATAAAAATGTCTACTTTTATTAATTTACAAACGAAGACGTTTCTCTTTTTTTTAGCGAAGTAGATGGAAAGATATTGGAATAAGTCACTCTGTTTTTAACTTTTGACATTTTTTTGTGAATAACCTATCGCTAGCTAAATACTCAAGAAACTAGCTTTCATACAAATATTTCAGCATAATTTATATAAAATATAAATAATATATAGAAGTTTAGGTAATATAATCAGTCTAGTAACTTTAAAGAAGTTCACTTTCATGTATCGCTATAGCTCATTTTATACAACACAACTAGGTAATATCACTTGTTGAATTATAGTAGGAGATCGAAGTTTGTAAATCGATTTTCCGCTTACTTTGACATATTTAACTATATGGAATATATTGTTAGGTGTAGGTTTTGTTTTTAATTTTTTTTACATTAAATTACCATTTTTACACTTTAAAATCATATGTTTTAAATATAGGTCATGTATGAAATTTATGACAAGCTATGATTTTTAGCTTCATGTATATAGCATATAGCAGAGTAGGCAAAAGGAGCCTTATTTTTAGGACATATTTTTTCTCTCTTTCGCCCAATTTTTAAGACACTGCGTATTGAGAGTCGGATCTCTACACTTCGCCTTGTCTTATTACCAGAGTGACGATGAGGATGCTGATGAGAGTGAAAATAATCTCCCTCGAGAGGAAATCGAATGTACAATCGTCATATTTATAGTCAGACGCTTAGCAGCAACTCCATTGTATATTATTATATCGTGAGCAATAATAAAAGATAAATTAATAAGGTCAAATATAACAGCTTCACGCTGTATCCCGCACACAGCAGGGTAGGCAGAGGGAACCTAGTGTCAAGACACTCCGTTCCCCACTTTCTGCCGAATTCTGAAGGCATTGCGTGTTGAGTAGCAGAACCCAACGCCGCGCTTAACCTCGACACCAGAGTGAAGAAATGGAAATATAAATTTAAGTAAATATTTCATCTCCTCGATGATGGAACATCTCCTCGGGGATCGAACCCACAACAGGTTTTACAGTCACACTTCGTGCGGCTGCGCCACGACTGGCCTCGCCCTTTTTTTTTCAAATATAACAGCAAACTATCAAGCAGTTCTTCTATGAACTTCAATTCAAAAGAATCCATTCAATCGAAGTTAAATCAAGTTAATTGAGAATAAATCAATGAGTGCTACTATTGAGTCGTTGATCAATCATGGTCAAATTATATTGAAAGGTGTTTTCAACCTCGGCACCCCAATTAAGCGGTTATTAAGGAAATCTATTTCCTTGTTTTTGGTTGGAAATGGATTTTGGAAACTTTGATTAATTCGGTTACCCTGTTATTCTGATAAGTTATGAAGATTTTGTGTTATTAAAATATGTCGGAAGTGATTATTGGATCATTTAATTCCATAAACTTAAAATACTTTTAGAGGCCAGTCGTGGCGCAGAGGCACAACCGACTGATTGTGGGTTCGATCTCCATTCGAAGAGATAAGATTAAATTTATATTTTCATTTCTTCGCTCTGATGTCGAGGACAACTCCGGCGTTGAGTTCTGCCACTTAACACGCAACTCCTCCAGAATTCGGCAGAAAGTGGCGATCGGAGTGTCTTAGTGTTAGAGTGCGGGATACAGCGTGAAGCTGATTTGATTTGATTTGATTTGATTTTAATCTTAATTTTTTTGGAATTGTGTTTTTCTAATTAGATATTCTGTAAAATTTTTCAGCGAATCTTTGTATATTTTTCTTTTTATGCAGCTTAAAGATGTTACGTCAACGTTGCTTTTTAACTATTAGCTAAGTAATATGTTAATCCACGTTATATACTCTCTATCTTTTAATCTATTTTTTTTTTACTGAAAAACTCCTATGAATATACTCGTACATTATTATTTATTTTTCATTTAGTTCAGGTTGTATAATAATATATAGTAGAGTAGGCAGCGTGGGCGCCGGGTAGGCCCTGTCCACTCTAAAATAGTCTATAAATTTTTTTAGAAGTTGAAATTCTTCTCCTTCTAAGATTCCTTATTACTAGAAAAGGTTTAATGATGTAAGCTAAAACTTTTAAGCAAACAGTTCTTTGATTAAGTATACGAAGGTTATATAGAAATAGTTAAAATGAAATTATAATATTAGCAGAATTTGAAAAAAATATTCATAAAGATATTAAGAATAAAGTTAAAATTTGTTAAAAGTTGAATCATTACTTTAAGAGAATAATGAAAGTTACGGGCTTTGGTCATCATTTTGAAAGATAAAAAAAAAGATATCTAAAGAATAAAAAAATATATTATAGAGATACAACGTATTTGTTGAATATGTGACTTAGCTATTAGAATCGTCTATGAAGGGTTTTAAAGAATGTGAGGTACGACCTCCATTGTATGTAAATAAAGACAATGTCGTCGCAAAACTTGTCGTAGCACACATAATTAATAACAAAACAACAGTCGGAAGTCATTGGAATTCGAGTTCATCTAATAATTTTATGGGAAAACATTTTTTTTCTCATTTAAACTTTGTAAGAGATTTATGACATTGTCCTAAATGATAGTAGAATCGTCAGTATTATCAAGTATTTTCAACGAGAACTTACACTACATGCTCTAAGTGCAAAGCTTTTAAAAAAATATACCTATATATTCGAACATATCTGTTTAACGCTTGTCCAGCTTCTCCTAGAAAATATGTCTAGATACGGCCAAAGTAAGCAGGAAACTTAATGCTAACGTACTCTGTTCCTCAATATATATCCAATTATCATATTATTTGTTGAGTAGTGGATAACAGTTTTTTCTTTTTATACTAACTAACTAACTTACTAACTTAGCTTCACGCTTTATCCCTAGCGGGGTAGTCAGAGAGAACGGAGCGTCAAACGCTACGGTCTCTAAATACCCCTTTCCGCTCGTCCACTGTCATCAACCTCTTCATACATGCCCTCCGGAGGGTCCTCATGCTTTTTACGTGACCTTCCTCCAGTATCTTTGATACTGTGTTTCTCTTTTTATGAAAGCATTAAAATCAATATAACTTATTCCAATGAGTTGGAATGGAACCAGCAACACTGTTGCGCCAGGACGGCTGAAAATAATTATAAACACAATATTTTTACGTTTATTAATTTTGGCTCAGTTTATTTCTGTGGTAATATAAGTAATTTTTATTGGTAGTGTTTTATTATATTATTTGGCGAACGTGTAGATCCTCTCATCCATTATCTTAATAAGATGCTAAGCCAGCTGTGGCCGCAGGTGTTTCACCCTCGGTATAACATATAGGTACAAGTCATATAAATATTGTGTCTTAAAATTGCAATTGATATTTATCTTATACTAATTAAACCATTTGGTGCCTTCGTTTAATCTAAACTATCTTAACATTACAAAATTGAACAGTTTAGTAACTGATGGTTCAAATTGAAAAAAAAAATTGTCCTTTATTTGTTTTACTTTTTTCCTATATAAGGTTAGACTTAAGGCTATTTTACACATTCATTTCTATTTAATTTCGAGGTCGAAGCAGCAGGTAAATGCTAGTTTTATACATTTAGACCCTGTCCTACCAAGATAACATTAATTTTGACCTAATCACGTCTAGATTAAATCAAAATCAAATTAAATCAGCCTCACGCTGTATCCCGCACACAGCAGGGTAGGCAGAGGGAACCTAGTGTTAAGACATTCCGTTCCCCACTTTCCGCCGAATTCTGGACACATTGCGTGTTGAGTGGCGGAACTCAACGCCGCGCTTTGCCTCGACACCAGAGCGAAGTAATGAAAATATAAATCTAAATAAATATTTCACTTCCTCGACTGGGCATCGAACCCACAACCAATCGATTTTACAATCATACATTGTGCCTCTGCGCGACGACCAGCCTCAGTCTAGATCAGACTGTGTAATATTATACTTATTTAGAAAACGTATAAAAAATTGAACGCAGCGGGACTCGAACCCGCGCCTCCTGGAAACCGACTAGGCGCTCCGACCACTAAGCCAACGATAATTCTTGGTAATTATCTTTGGGTAGCGGAAATTTGTAAAAATCTCCCTACAGAGATGCTAACAACATAAATAAGTTGTAACAAGCGTATAAAAATTTCGACGTAGCTTGGCGAGAACGCATGGCTTAGTGGTCAGAGTGCCTGGTCGGTTTCCAGGAGGCGCGGGTTCGAGTCTTGCTGCGTTCAATTTTTTATACGTTTTCTAAATAAGTATTTTTCTTTCCTAAGTGTGGTATAACACTTTAAAAATGTTTAAAAACTGTGTAATATTAATTTCAACACATAATTATAATTATAATATGTACCTACGTACGAGTATGTAATTATACTCGTAGACTTCGAGAAAAGTAGTCTGGTTGGACGGTTTCTTATCTCTTGGAAACTGTCCAAGGGCTCAGACCACTAAGCCGTTCGTTCTCATCATGCTACGTCGAAAATTTTATACGCTTATTACAACTTACGTATGTTGTTAGCATTTTGTAGGCAGTAGTTAGCACCTCTTTTCTTTAGAAGGTAGAAATAGCAATCAAAATAGTTAGCAAATTTTCTACGCCCAGTTGTTTTAGCAAAGTTAAAGATCAGTCAATTTTAATTTTATCCGTTATTTGTGAGACGCCGTCGTGGCGCACTTGCACAGCTTTTGACTTTAAGCGCGTCAGTTTTGAGTTTAAATCCCACTAGAGGAAATGAATTGTTTTAATTTGTTCCCTCTGAAGGCAGACGCGATGCCTAGTTCCGTTATTCAACATGTAATATCTCGAAAATTTAGTAGTACGTGGGGAACAGAGGGTCTTTACTAGGTTCCATCTGCCTCCCTTACTCTATGCAGCGTATATCCTGAAGCAAAAAAAAATAATCAAATTTTCGACTGCACTCTAAAATAATAATTATGAAATTATATATACAAACCACACTTTTGAAACATTCAGTTATATGTAAAGAAGATACTTAAAGAAGAAGATTTTTAATTTAATAAACTTTGTTATCGCTTGAACTATACAAAAACTTTGCTTACATCTCAGTATCAAATAATTTTCATACAAAAACTTCTCTAATCATGTAGCTTTCCTAAGTATTTGTCACTTGGAAGCAATCCCTATAGAATAACATTTTTTTATCCAGACATGTTAATTGGTTGGGGATTGTTATAATGAAGTTATGAAAATGAGAATGACTTGGCTCTAAAATAATTTAATATAAAAATATTTTATTTTGATGGTAATGCAATACCATCAATAAATTATTAACCCTTGGAGCAAGAGTGAGGTATAACAGAGATAAAGTGTGACCTTAGTAGACCTTCGACTTTAGTTGACTTCAAATAGGAAAAAGATTAGAGCAAATAAAACTAAATGGTATATACTTAATATAATTTTCTATTGTATGCCGGTGGTCAATTGAGTAACAAGTATTTCAATATTATTTTCATCATGTATGTATCATTACTAACTTAAGGTGTATCTGTACGCCATTTGAGGTTGTTTCTTTGGTAAATAACTTTGGTATAGGAAAACGATGGTAGAGATATATCAGCTTCACGCTGTATCCCGCACACAGCAGGGTAGGCAAAGAGAACCTAATGATAAGACACTCCGTTCCCCTCTTTCTGCCGAATTATGGAGGCATTGCGTGTTGAGTGGCAGAAATCAACGCCGAGCTTTGCCCCGACACCAGAGGAGAGAGAAATGGAAATATGAATTTAAATAAAATAAATTGAAATATAAATTTAAATGAATATTATTATATTATCATAAATATCGAGCTTGTCATTCAGACTCTCCCGTTACCCTGTAAATAATTTAAATATTAAATATTTCAGTCCTTCGAGTGAAAATCGAAACCACGACCGTCGCGTTTACAGTCGCACGTCTGTACCATTGCGTCACTAAGGCCTTAAAGTATTTTTAATTAAAAATGATATCCTCTACAAAAAAATATTATGGATTATTATTTAAAACTAATTTTTAGCTTAAAGCCAGTCGTAGAGCACGGGCACCGCCTATAAAGGCGATTTCCACTGGCGATAATGACATATTCAGTATTTTCATTTCAACAAACTTGGCATAAACTGGGGAATGGAAGTGTCTTAATCGGTAGGAAAGTGTCTTGACGCTAGGTTCACAGGTCCCCTCTGCCTCTCCTGATATGTGTGGGATACAACTTTAATTTTAAAATTTAACCACAGTTTTAAAACATTACATACTCACATACAGAGGCCGGTCGTGGCGCAGCGGCACGAGGTGTGACTGCAAAGCCGACTGGTTGTGGGTTCGATCCCCACTCGAGGAGATGAAATATTTACTTAAATTTATATTTCTATTTCTTCGCTCTGGTGTCGAGGTTAAGCGCGGCGTTGAGTTCTGCCACTCAACACGCAATGCCTCCAGAATTCGGCAGAAAGTGGGGAACGGAGTGTCTTAACACTAGGTTCCCTCTGCCTACCCTGCTGTGTGCGGGATACAGCGTGAAGCTAATAATAATAATAAAATAACATACTCACATTAAACCAGAGCTCTTTATCATTTAAAATAGGAATAGGGACAACAAGGGGGCCATGACAACGTCCAGACAAAAGGAACCCAAAATCTTCGTCTAACTATACATAAATCCAGTGGCGTAGCTGGGGGGGTGCGAGCGGTGCGGTCGCACCGGGCAACAAATGGAAAGGGGCAACAAAGTCTACGATCAATTCATCTATTTTTTTTTCAATCAAGAATCAAGGAATGTACAAGAAAAATAAGAGAATGAAAATGAAAAATACAATCTCTCACAAACAAATCTCTCTCAAGCATGAACTAGTCGATACTATTGATTTTGAAAATGTCATTAATGACTTTGCTAGTCAAAAAGCGCGTAATCTCCGTTTTAAATTTTTGCAATATTTTTTACCAAAATCTAATGTTATAACTTATAACTTAACTTAGCTTCACGCTTTATCCCTAGCGAGGTAGTCAGAGAGAACGGAACGCCAAACGCCGTAGCGAGACCATAGTCTCAACATACCTCTTTCGCTTTGTCCACTGTTATCAACCTCTTCACACATGCCCTCCGGGGAGTCCTCATGCTTTTTATATGACTTTCCTCCAGTATCTTTGA
>JAATLQ010003379.1:0-10262 GCA_013421005.1 Heliconius erato x Heliconius himera | reverse complement strand
AAAACTGGTTTTGAGAGGATAAAACACAAACAAGTTCGACCAAATATGCTGAAAGGAAATTAAGATCAGATATCGGTGACCTTTATACCATATAATAAAAAAGGTGGCCTTTAAATAAATCTGTACGTTTTGTCACAGTTACTTTGTTAATAAAAAATCAAAATTACTAAATGACACACTAGCAATATCTAGTAGTTCATAATCGTTCTATTGAATTCTATTGACGAAAATTCTCGTTCTTCTTTCGATATATTTTAGGGAACATCGTGGAAACTTATATCGGACTTGCTTGTGCGTGCTAAGACACTCCGTTTCCCATTTTCCGCTGAATTTTTCGAGGCATTGCGAGACGAATTATAATTCAACGTCGGGCTTTTGCTTTGGTGCCAAAGCGAAGAACACTCAAGGAAATGAAGTATTTAAAATACCCATATACTCGCTCTAGTTAAAGAGGCAAAGCAAGCTGTTGAGCTCCGACACTCAACACGCTATGTCTCCAGAAACTACTGTAAGTAATATATCTTATACATATATAGTAAAATAACATATAGGCTACTATTTATGTAAAGATGTTAGGTAATTTTCTAGCTTTACCATTAATTGGAAGTTAACTTTTCAAACATAAAATGCATATATATGTATACACAGCAAGCTTTGATGTGCACCACAAAAACTTTTAACTACAACATCATAATCTCATTTGAAAAATCCAACACATTTCTACGTAAAATGTCATATACTCAGTCTTTTCCAGCGCTCAGCGCCGTCCCATTTTGTTTTTTACTCGATCTTTCATTTTCGGCGCTTTACATATGTACTTATGTATGAATGTATGCGGCACATCGCAATCCCGCTGGAGTGATTTCGGCTATTATCGCGCTTTCTTTCCCAAATGTGATTCGTTTTTGACATAATTACTTTGTACTGTCTACTGTGGTTGCGTTTTGGGAAATTTAGGTTGCACATTACCTTCTGTCGAAATCAAGGTTATTTTGGTCAAGTCATTTAAAAAAAAAGGTATAAATTGTACATGTTAGGCTGTGGGCGTCTGATTGTATTGTATTTTGGGAGGTGTCGGTTCGATCTCCATTTAGAGGAATTAATATTTTTTTCGTAGAGAGTGTAGGACTTGTTACGGGAACGGGAAAAAAAGATTTTACGTAGACTGTAAATAGTCTACGCAAACGAAGTGGCCAGCCACTAAACAAATTTTGGTTTCCGTTATCGTTCCGATTCTATAATTTTCCTTCCATAAATGTTTACAGTGATTTATCATCAAATCCCGTCTCGTCGCCAACGAGAAACATAAATAAGTTAACCCTGACAAATCATAAAATAATATAAATAAATAATATCTTTATGCGAAGTAAATGGCATTTGTGAGTTATAAGCGCAAAGAGCACGCTAAGCAAAGTTAATTTTGAAACTCGACGTCGTTTACAAACTTCTAAAAAATTGTCATGAGTTATTAAACACATTTTACTTATATTTATATGTATATTTTACTATTGTAATAAGGTGATAAGAATAAATAATGTCTATGTAATATTAAATTTTGTAGGTATTTTAGTAGATACTTTAGGCCACAATTATCGCTTTTACCATTAGACACTATGCTACTGCGCTTATATTCGCTTTTTGTAATATTGCACAAAGCAAATAAAGTAAATTAAGTTGTTAGTTGTCTGCCTTTGTGTAGCTGATAGTGAACTGTGAGATAGAGTCTGACGGGTTTCAAATTTTGACATTATAAGCCGTCATTTCGCGTAGCAAGGTTTGCGTTATATTTTACATTGAAAATTTCATTCACTATTTTCAAAAATATCATAAATAGGTAGAAAACGTATAAAAAACTGCAAAAGATACTTTCAAAAACAATTCAGTTATTTAATAAATAATAAATTAAGCCAGGGAAATCAAGAAATTAAAACAATTTAACATAGTGGGCCACGGTTCGATTCTTTCTCGGATGATTCTTAAATTATTTTCTGCTACTCAATACTTATCCAGAGTGTAAGAGTCAGGCTACGAGTAGAGAACAGAGTGTCTTAACAACAGGTTTTTATTCTTTATATTCATATTTTTATTACAGTCACTAATTCTTTAAATATAAAAATTGAGAAATAAATTTAATACCTCGTTACTTTTGAAAAAAAATTATGTATAAGAATCAATGTCTAGTTCCTAGTAAAGAATCCATTCTCTTTTAACTATAGTTTAAAATGCATCAGATAATATAAACACCGCTACACCGGTGAAAAATATAAGCTATTTTTTTTAACTTGTATATTTGCGTTGAAAATTGCTCCGGGGCTTTAATAAATGGAGGACAAGATCTCGCCACTAGCTGTTCAGAAATATATATATGCTCCTTAGTTTTTAACATTTCATTTTCTTTTGGTATATAATAAGGAAATAAAAGTATTTTTATTCCTTCAATAGACCTATTATACCTACGTACGTACGTCTCTAGTTAAGTCTTTTTCCATAAAATATAAATAAATAAATAAATAAATTGATCTTAGGTAAAAAGTGTGTTTCAAGTAATATGTGAGAAAGAAGCAAAAAAAAGAAAATAAATACAAAGTCAGGTTGCAATCAGGGTTGTAGAGGGACCCTAATATTGTCTCGTACTCTGTCTCCTTGAATTTACGTGTAGAAAGGGCAAAAATCAGCACAGCGCTTTATCTTGCCACGCCTTCTAGCTTCTCTATTTCGTTTATATACAATAACAAAATCAAATATATAATAAAAAAATAATAAATCAGCTTCACGATGTACGAGTATTCCGCACACAGCAGAGTAGACAGACACTAGTGCTAAAACACTCTGTTCCCTACTGTCCGCCGATTCTGGAGGCACTGCGTGTTGCGTGCAAAACTTAATGCCATCCTTTGCCTCGATAGCAAAACGAAGAAAATTAAAATATTCATTAATAAAAATTCAATCCTCCGAGTGGGAACCTATAACCGTCGCATTTAGTCACACATTTGTTTCACTGCTCCACGACTGGGCTCTATATACAATTTTACCATTAATATTATAGCTGAAACAATATACCTCCATCAATAATACTTCTACTCGATTTCATTCAATCTTCTCGGTGCTATAAATGCAAAGGCGCGTCGCAACTCGCCATCCCGTCGGAGCGCGGACCATTATCCGTCTCAGGGCCTCATTTGCTGAACGCAATTTGTGGTAAAATACTGATAAATACTCTCCGATGTGTTGAGTAAATGAAGGAGTTGTTTTTTATAATTTAATATTTTTTTTAGTAATTGTAGAATATACGGAAATCTATACTTCTATATTAATATCGTTTAGTTGAAGAGTTTGTTTGGTTGAACGCCGTTATTTCAGGAACTAATTCGAATTGATCAATACTTTTATTGTTTTAAGTAGTTTGCGGAAGGCTATCAGTTATATTACATAACGCAAAGACCAATAGTAGTTAAGAAATAATACAAAATATTAAAAAAAGCTTCCTATTGGACCAAATCACTGAAACCGTAGAAATACAACTGTAATATTAAGCTGTATCTGTATCACTTTTCCTGTTAAAGCGCGTTATTTTTAGTATCTCTTTCAATGTATCTCAAATGAACTGAGTGTTCCGCCGTCAAATTCTTGAGGCATTTTGTATTGAGTTGCGGAACTCATTTCCGCGTTTTGCCTTGTTACCAGACCGAGATTAACTAATAATCATTTAGATTAACATAATAGAGCTGAGTATATATTTTAGTGGAACGTTGTAAACTCGTCTATAACATAAACTAATAACATATAACCCATAAAATAAACCTAGTGTTAAGACACTTACTTTTCGCCAAATTCTGAAGGAATTGCGTGTTGACGCGACGACTGGCCTTTTTTTGTTGAATAGTCTATTAATGAAGGAAAGCTATAGGCTATAAAACATGACATTAAACTTTTCTATGTAATCCACTGTACCTCCTGACAGAGTTACCTCGGGCATTTAGGATGTGTCATACATAACTTACAGAATTGTTTTCAATTGATCTTGAAGATGAATTCACAGGTTAAAGTTAATGTTATTTAACATTATATATTAATTAAACGTAGAGTTATTACTACCTCAATACATATTTAAAAAAAAATACATTAAAAAAAATTAAATATTTAAGTTGTGCGGCGTTGAGTTCCGTCAAGCAACATGCAGAATTCGCTGAAATAAAGGGAAAAAATGGAGAGTCGATTATCTTAACACTAGATTCTCTGGTTTCCTCTGTCTACACTGATATGTGCAGGGTACAGCGTGGAATTGTAAAAAAAAATAAGATACAGCAATTTAGTCTTCCGGTACTACTTCAGTACGGCTACAATACATTTATGTAACTATACTTAAGTATGGTTTGCATAAAAATCTATCTCTGCGACATGTCTAAGTACTTCATTTCAAAGGCTCCATTCTACTGAGTCCAAAATATATAAGTGAATAACCAAGAAAATATGAACATTCGCATACGTCGTACTCACCCTACGTACGTACCACTCCTCAACGCAGCGCTTAGCCTCGGTACTAGAGCCAATACATTAATATATTAATAAATAATAATTTATTCCGCAGTGTGAATCGAACCCACAACTAGTTAACTAGCGCTTACCATCACATTTCTTGCCTCCGCGCCACGACTGGGTTCATATGCTAAATATATAAAAATTATAAAAATCTGCTACCTATTAAAAAAAGTATTCAACTACAAAATAGTTATAATACGTAGTTAGTGTTTGTTTCCAAGTTTACTAACGTAACTTATAACGAACGGTCCATAAAGCGACTTCGAAACCGATGGTGGTCGAGCACTATCTTAGCTTGTTTAGATCTACTAACTAACTTGTTCATTTATATAATGTATTAATTTGCAATACGAGTATAACACAGGCCGTCGTGGCACAGTGGCACAAGCGTGTGAATGTATACGCACCCGTTGTGGGTTGGATTCCCACTAGCGGAAATTATTTGTTATTTATAAATATTTATATTTCTGTGCTCTGGTAGCAGGGCAAAGCGCGGCGTTGAGTTCCGCCACACAACACGCAATGCCTTAATAGCTCGATGGAAAGTGGAGAACGGAGTCTCTAAACACTAAGTTCCCTTAGTTATACCGATATAGACAAAACTAAAGAGATAAAGACAAATAGACAAAGCGCGGCATTGAGTTTTGTCACCCAATACCCGCAACGTCTCTAATAGAACTGAAAGCAGCGTTCAGCTAAAAAAATATTCAAAATCAGGTTTAAACAATTAGATTCAAAAACATTTTACATCTACGTACATATGTAGAAATTTTGTATAAATTTTGAAGCTTGCATGGGTTTTCTATGGTAAACTATTTTAAATAAAATAGATGTGACCTCTGTCGAAATGATACGAGGGCCGCCTCGAATTTTGCCTTTTATCATTTAAGTTGAGTGGGTTTTATCAATAGAACTAACAAACAAACGTAAACACTTGCTTATTCGTAAGTGACAGCTCCATAAATAAAAGACGAGTGACAGATATAGGCATAGGGATATAAGGATATTTTGAGTTATACATTGTTATAAAATAAAATATTTCTTTATTGTGACACTGCCACAAAAATACGTTAAAAGCACAATTGAATAAATACATTTTCAGTTCAAAAAAGGTTTTCGAAAATTTTTTTTTTTTTGCTTCACGCTGTATCCTGCATATAGCAGGGAAGGCAAATGGAAGCTAGACATTGCGTATTGGGTGGCAGAACTGAACGAAGCGCTTTTGCCTCATTACCAGAACGAGGAAAATAAAATATTAAACAATTCATTCTCCTGAGTGGAAATTTAACCCAAAACCGTCGCATTTAAAGTCAAACGCTGTGCCAAAGCGCCACGAGACCTCAACTCAAATATCATTTATAAATAAATATTTAGGAACTTTTAATGAAAATCGTGCTATAAACATATAGAGCTGTGTTAATTTTCTTAAATATTGGTTCATTATAAAATCAACAAGAGTATAGCACACTAAACGATGGAAATTTATATACATTCTGGGATTATTGTAGAGCTGTAAAGTTGGTACAAAATCTCAGACTTTGTACGAACTTTGAGTGCATATTTTTCACATTCCCCTAGAGATTTCTTTTCGTTATATGGAAGGAAAAAGGTTTGAATTTTTTGGTTTACAACCTTTGTATATTACAATAGAACCGCTTTGGGTCTGAGAAGACCAAAAAGCCATTTGTAGTAGAAAGACAACCGGCATTTCTACCATATGTGAAGAAGTTAACAGATAAGATTGGCGGCATTTTTTTTCTATCGCCGGCTTCTTCCGTTGGAAGCGATTGGTTAGAGTACTATAAAATTTTAATGACCACGACAACTATAAATTAATATGCCAGTTGGGCTTCGTAGAATAACTCGATTTGCAAAATCAACTTTAAAATAAACATCAGACAATGGTAAAACGAAATCATTTTATAACAGAGTGTGCGAATTATCGAAATAATGTATTAACATACAAAATAATTTTATTTAAATAATTATTTTTGTATCAACAATTTTGAATACTGAGGCCATGATGGCGCAGTGGCACAAGCGTGTAACTACCCTACCCTGATGTGTGCGGGATATAGCGTGAATCCGATTTTTTTTTATGAAACGTAATAAAAATAATAAAAATTGTTAAACATCAACAGTATTATTTGCTTTATTCACATGTATGTACATAAGCTGCTTGCTTCCCCATAGTTAGCCATTGATCCAGTCCGAACGTGTGCCAGATCAGCAAATCGTATTAAACCGAATGGTCTGCCGGCTTACTATACTAATCTTGCCGACCGTGAACCGCATTAATTGATATCGGAGATTTCTGAATACATACTTCAAGTGTTTTTATAATTAAACAGTTATTTTCAATGATGATACAAATGATTTTAGTAACGTTTTATACGTTGCTAAAAACAGAATTTGCAACAGCTCCTTTTGAAAGCGCGTCCAAGAGGCGCGGGGTCAATTACCGGTAATCCAAGCGTTTATACGTTTCTAAAAAAGTATTTTTCCTTGTTAAGTATGAAAAACACTTTAAAAATTATAACAACTGTTAAAATTCTAATCTAAAAAATACTGATATGTTATTATTAATGTGTATGACTCAAGTTAAGGTTTAGGCCGCATGACGGTTTTCTCACAAGAGGTAAGCCGCTAAACTGCAAAATCGCCGGAAACGTACAAATTACGATTAAAAAACACGAAACTGGCTACAATTTTCACTGTTTTAAGATGGATTTCAAATGAGATGTTTTGTTGCTCTAATACTAAGGAGTAAAAAAACAAAACGTCGTCAAAATTTCGCAAATCTAATAATCTCCTTTCCGTTTTAAGTGAGGGAAAGTGTGTATTAACAATACTTTCCCAGGTTCCCTCTGCCTACCCTGCTATTTGTGGGATACAACCTGAAGCTATAAATAACAAATATAGACAACAAAATGCTAGTAAATGAATTTAAATGTCTCTAAAAATATCGACATTCACGATTTTTACCACAAATCCGGTTAAAAAGTTTCATTTAATATGTTTAAATGAAACTATTTAACCGGATTGTATCTGAGTATATTTGGAAACCCAACGTTTCGAACTTTTCACGCACGACGGGTCACGGACTACTGCAAAGTACTTGTTAATCCAATAAAGTAAGTTTAACTTAAATATAATTTAAGCAAAATAAAATAAAAAGAAACCTAATTAAAAAATCCAGAATAAATGATTGACCAATCCATCCAACCACCTAAGGTCATGTCATATGTATCGTTTGGCACACAATGGATCGGACGCTGTAGCCTCAAATCATAACCGATACGACGAGTACTGACGAGAGGGAGTCAATATGTCGACTTGAGCCGAATTCGATCACATCGTCACGATCCGACGTTGAGAGCCTTCAGTTTTGCTTGTTACTGGTGACAAGTGAATGTTACATACGTAAACAATTTGTTTGGTTTTTATAGCGTGGCTTTGGCAAAATTCTTTGTTAATTATTCTGTTGCTGCTCCTAGATATCACAACATAAAGGTTTTCTCCTGCCCACCAGAATTCCAACGCCACTCATTGAAGTGTTTTGTTGTTTGAATAACATTATAGGTTTCTATCCTGGAGGCTGAGTGGCAGAACTTGACGCCGCACTTAGCCTAAAATATTTTTAATTTATTTGTTAAAAATAAACTAAAATTCTAATAACATAAGAATATAGCTACATAGAAATAATATCGCGTGGACACCCAAATAGTAAAAATATTTACCTAACCTAAACGCAGCAAAGTGTTTGTTACTTTGTTGCGCATTTTTGGCTCGTTCTCAACATCTGTACAGTAACATCTGTACAGAGTATACGAGTGTGGAGAAACAATAAGTGCTAAATATTTTGCTATTCCATCGCTAGTCGGGTACCTTTTGAGAAAAAAAAGTTTGGTGTATGTCAAAATATTAATGACTTTTTTTGACTGTAGACTCAAAGGTTGTGGGTTCGATTTCTACTCGGGGGAATGAATCATTTTCCTTTCTTCTCTGTAATAACAAGATAGAGCCGCAAAGCAAAGCGCAATGCCCTTACGTCAAACATACAGATGACGTTCATTTATTTATAGATAATATGACGTCATATTTAACTTAGCAAATAGTGTATTAAAATTTATTTTAAATTCAATCTTACTTAAAACTGGAGATATGGAGGAAATATTGTAGAAAACATTAATTTATTATAGGAAAATATCCAAGTAGCCTATTGTTTCATAATGGGAAAGTATAACTGCATGATATTCAAATTCAAAATAACACAAATCTTGCAAATAATTCAAAGATCATTTTAATAGCATCATAAAATTCATTTCAAATAGTAATGTAAGTTGTGAAAATAGCTTAAGTTAAGAGTGAAAATGCTAAACGCTACCAGCTCGAGGTACTTTGTAAGCGCCGCGCCTTGTGCACGTGAGGACGCGCTACTGAGGACGATTCACATTACGAGTGTCGTTGCAGTTAGTTAAAATTATGTTATTATAATTTAAAGAATAATTTTGGAACCGACGTGACCCAGGGGCACAAAGTGTGACTGCAAACTGCCTGCCCTGCTGTGTGCGGGATACTGCGTGATACAAAAAACTTCAACACAACACTTCTTCAACAGCACTTCTGTTAGTTGGACAGGTAAATAAAACCTAATGTTAAAATACTCCGCTTTCCGCCCGATTCGGTGGCATGGTGTGCTGGGTGGCGAAACTCAGTGACACACTCGTTTTTTCTAACATCACGTTGTATCCCCTATATAGAGGAACTAGCGACCCGCTCGCGGCTTCGCCCACTTTAACTACTGAATTATTCATATAATGTACCTATGTTTGCAAAGCACTTAAGATTATTAATGTGAAAATTATTGAAACCTTAATGCAACCCACATTTTCGTAGCTCCAATAAGGATGTTCCAATTGTTTAAAAAACACACACCTGAACAAATGACACAAACAACAGAAAACTTAAACGAAAGAAATTATAAACAACAGACTACCTACTATTCTCTTACCCAAAAATACTTAAACGAAAGATGTAACCAACAATGCCGCGACGAAATACATTATAATTATTGGATAACTCCAAAATACGTGCAATCGCTTCTAAATTTACTTTGCTATAGAGCCAGGCGCAGAATTAAAGCATTCTCTCGTCCATCTCCGTAGTAGCTCCGAACGACATCTGGGCGTTGGTTCCCTGGCCGTGGTCTCAAGCGATAACCTGCTCTAGAGCAGACACAGACAGAGGCGTGCGGGACGGGATTGGAAAGATTATCAAATGCCATCTAGGCGGTCAACTCAGTCAGGTTAGACCCTCGGTTTCCTGAGGGAGGCCCAGCTTAAACGACCAAGGATCAATGCAAGGCTCATGAGTCGCATTTGGAGGAGGATAGAAAGTCCCTCGGAAGTCATCTGACGTCTGACCTCGGGCGGCCGGGTATGCCACGGAGTGCTGCTCCTTAGGTGCAGGTGACCCGATACATTGGCGCAGCGGAATGCGTTGGACGCGAGACGACCAATGTGTATGTGCAATAGAAAACCTCCAGGCTTTCTATTTTTAGGTTGCGGTGATGCGTGGTGTTTCTCACGTAGTATGGCGCCTGCGTCACTCGACGGAGGATGAGGTTCTGGACCACCTGCAGGATTTCTCTTTGAGTGATACTCGCTAGGGCGATGTGATTTCATCAGTGTATAGTGCGTAGAGAGCAGGTGACAAAATGC
>JAATLQ010003377.1:0-32333 GCA_013421005.1 Heliconius erato x Heliconius himera | reverse complement strand
TTTATGGGTATATAGACACAAAATCCACAATATAATAATTGTTTTAAAATCTACATACTATAGGCTTTTTAAAAATATATAACACTTTATACCTATTTACACATTTTTTTAAGGAAATTAAGTTTAAAATATCGATGCGAACAACCTGAAATAGACATTCTTACGTATTACAATTTCTCACAATAAAAAAAAATATATTCCAAATGTAAATCACGAAAAAATTATTCATTACATCAAAGGTACACTATTAAGCTAATTAAAAAAAAATAAAAAGTGCGTCAAGGACGACTTTAGTAAAAATGAATTTTGATCTGCCGTTGTTCTACCATTATCCATAGTGCAAGGGTGCGACCGTAAACGGGTCGGTTGTGTGTTCGATTTGTACTCGGGTTAATGAAATATTTTATTATTTTAATTAAATATTAAAATGATTAAAAATAAGTACATTTGCTAGTTCAATGGAGGACCATTTGGGTTGTGCTAAAGTTTATTTAATATCTTTCTTGCTATTATCAAAGTCTGAGTTCTTCTCTAATTAAAAATTCAAACAGCACAGGAAAAAATAAATAAAAAAAACATTACAAATATTTTAAGTAACCATTTTTATTATTCATTATTCACATAGCTAATTATGTACATATTTGGCAGTAACATTATCGTAAATTAGAATTACAATCAACATATTTTTTATATAAAACGAGACATTTGGCACTTCTGAATACTAAATAATCTTAAATCTACAGTACCTATTACTGGCGTGCTAGATCGTGAAATCTCGAGACCTGTTCAGCATATCTAACATTTATTTTATCTTTACATTTGTTTTTGCGAGAAATAAGAAAACTTTATTCTAAATTACTCTCTCTCTCTCTCTCTCTATTTCTAAGAAAAGAGCTCTCTATTTTCTATATTTCACTTAAATTTTATTGAGACATACTTCTGTAGTCATTCATATACTAAATGTATTATAACAGTAATATAATTTCAGTGATTTGGTGCAACAATGACGTATTTGTACTTTTTTTTAAATTGCAGGAGACTCAGTCAAGAGTGGTTAACAATTGTCTTTTCACATACATTAATACAATAAAAAATCAACTTTAAAAAAAAATTACGTGATTGTTGCATCAAATGAGCGATACACTAAATATTTAAGATTAGTTAACAAAATTTTTAAATTATTTTATATTGTACTTGTTATGTAAGAAGACAGAAACTAGTGACTTGTGACAAATCTATTTGTTGAATTTTTATCTATAAACATAAAAGGCTGAAAGATACTTTTGAAGCCAAAATTGTTGTACTTTTATATGGAAAACTAATAGAAAATTGTATCTATAGTATCAGTTAACAGAACTTATACAATCATACAAATTTGAAAAAAAACAATACAAATATTTGGGCAAAATATTCAAGAAATCGCTATAAAAATAATGTAAAAAAAAAATTTCATCTAATTTATCAGTTTTGTAAAAAAGAAACAAAAAAAAAACTTACAAAATTTTCTCAAAAATTACTTACAAATTGAACATACTCTATTTAAATGCAAACTTACAGAAAGCTGCCTAACAATAAAACTTTTAATAATTAAACAAAACGAAATCAATCATAAAAAAAGCTCTCAAAACTGAGCTTCCACCAGTAAAAGACACCAAACTTTGGTTTATTCCACTTTCTTCTTAATCTCAAGTAATTTCAACGTATGTAGACACCAGAACATGGCTGATATAACGTAGAATATTTGTAGAATAGTTATACTAGGACTAGTAGCGAGTGTTCTTGTGAGGAAGGCTAGCGCGGAACACCTTAGCACTTCCAGCATAGGTGCGTATTTTGAATTATCGAATATCATGCCAATGATAGTCAGTGAAGCGATGACGTAGACCACGAAAATGATGACGGAAATCGGTGTCATGCCCTGAAAATAAAAATAAACTATTAATATACAATATTTAAAAAAATAAATTAAATAGAGGCCAGTGGTGGCGCAGGGGCACAAAGTGTGACTGGTTGTGGGTTCGATCTCCACTCGAGGAGATGAAATATTTACTTAAATTTATATTTCCACTTCTTCGCTTTGGTGTCGAGGACAAGCGTGGTTTTGAGTTTTGCCAGTCAACACACAATGCCTCCAGAATTCGGCAGAAAGTGGACACGGACAATCTTAACACTAGGTTCCTACCTACCATGCAGTGTGCAGGATACAGGGTGAAGCTGTTTTTTTTGTATAACAAATATATTTTGTTTTGAGACGTTTTTTTAAACACATATATTACATATATTAGAAAAAGTATAATAATGATTTTCTCAATTTTAATCAGATCCTAGATTTTAGAAAGCGTTACTTCCTATTATAGGATTTAGGCAAAGACGATTCAATTATACTGCAAATATTTCTCAAGACTATATTACATCACTTTATTCGTTTCTAAGTAACCTACTGTACTTCCGGTCAGTGTTATCTCAGTTACATAGAATATGGCATAGAGGACTCTTATTATATATTTTCTTATATCTTTTATTTTATTTTGAAATTTAATAAATATATACAAAACACGACAATACAAAAATATATCAACAATTCATTGAACAAACTACTGACGTTGAAAACCAATAGCAATGTGAACGAACTTTTTCTACAGAACTATATGAAATTAATTATAACTTCAATTATATATGCACACCGGAATCGAAATAACGTAAAACTTTTAATGATATCTGAAATTTCGTGAGCTTTTTTAAATTATATTTTGTGCTGAGATTTTTAAATAATAACGAAGTACTAGCGCGTTTTAAATTAGTTTTGCTGTTACTAATGGACATATATATATGTACTATATAATTTAAATATTTTAGAATATTTTTTAGAGGTGGTCGTGGTTCGAGGGCACAAACGTGTGACTGTAAATGCGATGGTTGTGGGTTCGATTCCCACAAGGGTAATTAAAATTTAATATTTTCATTTTCTCGCTCTATAACGAGAGAAAAGCGCGGCTTTGAGGTCAACTACTCTGTTCAATAGTTGAACTCAAAATGAAAATAGGAAATATTATTGCTTATTCTTTCCAGTGGGAATAAAAAATAATTCAATCTTTTGAACCCGTAACCGTCACTTTTACATTCAACACGCAATGCTTCAAGAATTCGGCAGAAAGAGGAGAACGGAAGTGAATTAATGGGAAAAGGCGTTTTTAACACTAGGTTCCCAGGTTCCCTTTTCCTAGCCTGATATTTATTTTCTTGCTTTAGTATGTCTAAAAATCTCCATCCTGTATACCCATATATATCCATTTAGCATGGTAGGCAGAGAGAACCTAGTGTTAATAAGCTCCGTTCCTCACTTTCTGTTGGTGGATCTTAACGCCGCGCTCGGTATTGTTACCAGAGGAAATGAAAATAAATGATTCTGTGAGTGGATATCGAAATTACAACCATCGTTTACAGTCAGATGCCAAAAAGGTCTCAATATAAGTATTAATTATGTATGTTTAAAATATACATAAAATATTAATTTATCACAGAAAATTTACTGTTTCTGTGGAAACGTAAAATTAAAACGAAAACGAGGCCAAAAGTAAATATTTGGTATGCAAAACAATATTCTTAATTTTCTTACTCCGAAATGCTTTGTGTAATTTTGTACTGTATAATTAATGTTTGTAACTAAGAACCTTCTAATAATTGCCTTAAACAAATTGTTGAAAATTATTTGAAAAATTCTTTTTTTTTCGGTTTAAATATACACTTTTTTGGACGGAAGTTGATATCAACAAAAAAAATCGTCTTTTTAAATATTATTATACAAATTTATATTATACATTGTTATGAACTATATAACTCTGACTAAAGAAATATAAATAGACCCGCCCACCGAGTGTTCCGTACAAATTTCAAGATTGTAGGTTAGTTTAAAAAGTACAAGTATACAAAAAAGGCGCAGCAGCACGAAGTGAGACTGTAAAACCGATTGGTTGTGGGTTCGAACCCCACTCGAGGAGATGAAATATTTACTTAAATTTATATTTCCATTTTTTCGCTCTGGTGTCGAGGTTAAGCGCGACGTTGAGTTCTGCCACTCAACACGCAATGCCTCCAGAACTCGGCAGAAAGTGGGAAACGGAGTGTCGTAACACTAGGTTCCCTCTGCCTACCCTGCTGAGTGCGTGAAACTGATGTATGATGTATACAAAAAAATGTCTATATTAACATTTTTTTTCCAATTTCATAATAAAACCGCCATCAATAAATAACTAACAGAAATATCCTTTACCATATATCTGGAGGCGAGCTCGAAGAAGCCGTACAGTATAACCGCGTAATGCAACACCACGTACACATTGCACCAGGTTGGAAGGAACACGTCGTATTTTTCACGATTCTCCACCTGCAATCGAATGGGATTGATTTGGTTTTCTATAAAAGTCTAAAAGAAGCGGGTTCAAATCCCGCTGTGCTCAAATTTAATACAATTTCTTAAAAAAGGTGGAATAACGTGGTCAAAAAATGTATTAGTTCGGCTTCTATCGTTAAGACTATATAAATATAATATGAATTTAATTTATAAGTTATTCCAATATTTGATTTTCTCCCAATTTGAGATATTGCGTGTCTAGTGGAGGAACTTAACGCCGCGCTTTGTAATACCAAAGCACAGAAATTAATTATTAATAATTATAATTAACTTACACCAATAAATTTATTTCATTTAATATTCATATTATCATTATTTTTCAAATCATAGATAAGATACGATCCCACTATAAAATATAATTCTAAATATATGAGGAATATGAGGTCCATTTAAAATAACTTACATCTATTTTCAGGTCCTCCTCACCAAGCCTGGGCGTGCCAGGTTCCCAACTGGGTCCCCATACAATTGCCTTCATTTTATCGCTCCATGTTTGGAGGCGACGGAATTTTTCTATTACGTATCTCGAGTAGAATACCTGTAGGAAAAAATACAATTGTTATATGGGGCCAGTTGTGGGGCAGGGGTACAAAGTGTGACTGTAAAATCGACTGGTTGTGGGTTCCAACCCAACTCGAGGAAATGGAATATATTTATTTCTTAAAAAAGGGGATTGACACAGCATTATATTTTTAAAATACCAAAGTTAATGTACATGCTCATAAAAAAAATTATACATAAAATAAAAATTAGCGCGGAATTTGATCCAGTAGTGGCAGCGCAAGGATATAAAGGCGTGCGACTATTACCGTGACAAGCTGTGGATTCGATTCTCATTCGAAGAAATGAAATATTTAGTAAGTTGAGTTTCGCCACTCAACACAAAATGTCTCTAGAATTCGAAAAGTGGAGAACAGGTTCCCAGGTCCCCTCTGCCTACCCTGACATATGCGGGATATAGCGTGAAGCTAAACAAAAATATTAAAAAAAAAATCCATCTTACCTGTAAATACATAGGATTGAAGGACGGTTGATTGTAGATGAGGCCGTACACTATTTCAATTTTATCAGTTTCAGGGCGGAAGGTGCCGAACAGCCTGTCCCATACTATAAGAACACCTCCGTAGTTGACATCTAAGCAGTATTTGTTGCTACCTGTAAATAGTAATAAATTGTTCATATAAATATAAGTGTTGAGGTCAGTCGTGGCGCAGTGGCGGAAGGTGTGACTGTAAAAAGGACTGGTTGTGAGTTCGATTCCCACTAGAGTAGATTGAACTATATATTTAATTATATATCTTCATTTCTTCGCTCTGGTGTCGAGGCAAAGTGCAACGTTGATTTCCGCCACTCAACACGTAATGCCTCCAGAATACGGTAGACGGAGTGTCTTAACACTTTGCCTACCTTGCTGTGTCCCGTACACAGCAAGGTAGGCAATAGAGCGCGAAACGTACGATAATTGATTTTTAATATAAGTATTTTTTTAACATTTTTAAAGTGTTATTCCACACTTAGGGAAAAAAATACTTGTTAAAAATAGAAAAAGTATAAAAAAATTAATTAACTATTAAGTTAGTATCTTATTGCGTGTCATGATTACAAAGAAACGTTAAATAATATATAAATGTCTTTTATATTTAATCCTTTTAGTATGGAGCCGACGATGCTAAATCGAGATTTACTCGACCGTCATAATGACCTATTGGGTTGCGAAGCTTATATGATAACAAGAAAGAAATGTCATATAATACATATCTTTTGATCGGTGGGGTGAGCGGCTATAGATTTTCAAAAATGTTTTTTTTGTGTGTGTTTTTTAATTTAGAAGATAAAGAAAGTGTAAAAGAGGAATAGAAACACGGAGATTTTCGGATTCGAATTATCGATTAATTTTTATTACTTTGGCTTGTGGAATTCTTCAAATTATATATTTTTCGTATTCTTTACATTATTTCCCCTTCCTCTTATTTTCGTCACTCTCAAAATGTCAGATTATTAAAATATACATTACTTAGCATGTAACTAACTCACTCTACCTTAATCTGACGTGCCCGATCTATAGTATAGTATAGGAAATAAGTATTTTTAATATTTAGAAAATGAAATTCTACACTGATTGAGGCCAGTCGTGGCGCAGGAGCACTAGAGTGCGACTTCTTACGCGACAGGTAGTGAGTTCGATTCCACTCGAGGAAATGAAATATTTAATATTTTCAATTCTTGACTGTGGTAACGAAGCAAAATAAAATATTGAGTTCCAGTACTCAACACGCATCGGCGGAAAGTGGGGAATAAATAGTGTCTTGACGGGAACGGAGGGACGGGATTATATGCGTGACACAATGTGAATCTAAATAAATATATATATAAATATTCTTCAAGTGAAACACGAAACTTTAACATCCGCTAATCTACAGTCTTAAAATACGTAGAACTACTAATATAAATACTACTATTCTACTGTTTAGTGTATAAGCAACGTTTCGTTTTAGTAACCATTAACCACACCTCACAGCGTTAAATATTTACTATCCGTTTCGGTTATAACCATAAAATTTGGTTGAACATTTGCCGTAGGAGGCTTTATGTGTTTACAGTTTGATTCTGCAAAACGTATATTAACTATGTATAATATATTAGTATAGGAATATGTTGGTCAGTTAATTGAATTGCGGTATAAAACGTTAAGCTACTTCACAAATAAGTGAAGTAGCTTCACGCTAGTACCGGTAGCGTGCGGGTAGGCAGAGAGCACGTAGTGCTTAGACACTGTGTTTTCAACTTTCTGTTAAATTTTCGATTTATTGCGAGTTGAGTTGCGGAAGACAACGCCGCGTTTTATCTCGACATCAGAGAGAATCAAAATAATAATTAAAATTATTGTAGCATCCAATTAAAAGTTATTGTAAGCGTTTATGAGATTAATTAAGGAAAATTAAATCAGAGAGGTTCATTAGGAAAACAAAATGTAAAGATTATAATGTAATACTTTTTAGTAGACTGAGATGCTAAATCATTAATTAAAATTTATAAATCGAAAGCTGTCGTTTTTGGTTCGATTTCCAAAATTGAGTGAAAAATAGGAAACGGAGTATTTTGACACTAAATTCTCTGTGCCCATCTTGTTTTATGCGAGATACAGCGTGAATCTAAAAATTAAACCAAAAGAAAAAATTGTATTGAAGCGCATATATAAATAAATATTTATTAAATTTCTTCTTTTGTCTTGCACGTCGCAAGCAGAGGGAACCTAACACTCTATTATACATTTCATCCAATTTTTTAAACGTTACATGATGTGTTGTAGAACTTAACGACGCGTTTTGATAGATGAAAAGAATTTCCTCGAATGGAAATCGAACTTACTACCGCGTTTACAGTCAAATGGCTATCCTATAATTGACTGACAGCCAAAACTACGTCATTCTTTTATTGTGAAAATGTTATACACAAAAAATATTCAAAATAGAATATTCATCTTTTCTTTATATCAGGGTAGGCAGAAAAAATCTGTCTATAATTTTAATTTCACGCATTGGGGGCACAACTGAACCTTCGTTGTGATTTCAATATAATATGGAACACATGATGATCACAGATTTGAATCCTACAAAATGAATTTCTTTAAAAAATGTATATATATCGTAAAATGTGTATATTTGTGTAATAGAGATGGAAGATACGAGATGGATGCGGTAACAGGGTTATCGGTGCCTTAGCTACATTGATGAGACGGCAAGACGTCAGTATAGCTGCGCTCTTGACCGTACACAATGCAACACAACAGTCTTTTATCTATTATAAAACAGCGAAACGTATGTATTACAGAAGAAGAATGAAAGAATAATTAATGCTGTGGATATCCACATCTCGCGATCTCTTCGTAGGATATGCGGAGTAAGCTTAGCTGATCAAATCTGCAATGAAGAGGTACACAGAATGGCAGGTACTAGCGAGGGTGTCACGGTGAGAATAAAGAAGAACGTGCTCAACTGGTTTGGGCACCTCAAACGAATGAGTGATGAAAGAATGGCAAGAAAATATTTAGAAAAGGAAAAGTGAGCGGTTCAGTTCAACAACAGTGTATGTTGTAAAATTATTGTGCTCAAAATTCAATTTAAATGTTTATGATTTATTTTTTCATTTTCAATTATTTATTATACCTATACTGAATATTGTATTCATATATTTTTTTATCAGCCTTTCTTATTACTCTTGCTTCAAAAATATTGCTTGCTTTGCTTTTCTTCCCCCATTCGTTCTCTGGACTTTCATCTTTATCACATTCGCATCCTCTTTAATATTTGCCGTTTTTTTTAATGAAATTAATAATAAAAAAACTTACCGTGATGTACTCTATGATGACTCGGAGTATTCAAAATGTATTCCAAAGGCCCCAAGCTTTTGATGGCTTCAGTGTGGATCCAGAACATGTAAATGTAGCTGAACTGATGATGCATTATGAACTGAGCGGGAGGTATCGCTACGGCCAACGGCAGGTAGAAGATCTGTTGGACAATTTGGTTATTAAAAATATTTATAAATATTTAAAAAAGAAAAGAGGCCAGTCGTGGCGCAGAGGCACAATGTGTGACTGTAAAACCGACTGGTTGTGGGTTCGATCCCCACTCGAGGAGATGAAATATTTACTTAAATTTATATTTCCATTTCTTCGCTCTGGTGTCGAGGCAAAGCGCGGAGTTGAGTTCTGCCACTCAACACGCAATGCCTTCAGAATTCGGCAAAAAGTGGGGTGTTACCACTAGGTTCCCTCTGCCTACCCTGTTGTGTGCGGGATACAGCGTGAAGTGGATGTTTTTAAAAAAATTCCTGCACAGAGCAGGTTGGCAAAAATCATCTCGTTCTCTGCTTTGTGCCCAAATTCAAGATTGCATGTTGCGTGGCGTAATTAAAGTTTTACGAAAGTATTGAAACATGATTTATTTCTCAAGTGATGATCTAACCCATCGTCATCACCATACGATATTTTTTATTTGGTTTTAGATATTACTATTATTAATATTTAACGTAGTACGAAGAGATGTCATAGTGTTAGAACACTTTTGTATGTTTTTTAATGATAAATATTTGATATAGAATAAGATTTTCAAAATTAAAATAAATATAATAGAACTTTTACCAAAAATAATATCTCCACTATTCCCTCACATTTAAATAAAAAGAAAATAAACATACATATATATTCACATATACTTTGAATATGTAATTTAAAGCGATAAGGGTTTATGATTATTGCCTTAGATTGTCATAATACTCGTCTCACACATTTATTATATACTTTAACTTGCATATAAAATTTAGGTATTTCATATTATTTTATAAACCAAAAGCATTATTTAGTTTGACATTTTTTTTCTAGTGTCAAGATATAAAACATAGTGTCAAGGCATTGTACATTTTATTTATCGCTTCACGCTGTATCCCGCACATATCAGGGTAAGCAGAGGGAACCTGAGAACCTACCTAACCTAGTGTTAAAACACTCTATTACCATTAAGACACTTCCGTTACCCAGTTTCTACCGAATTTTACAGGCTTTTGAATTTTTCTTTATAACTAACTTTAACAAATTAAAACGAAATCTCAAATAAATTTTCCCATACAAAAGTTCGTTGAAAATCATTTAGTCTTATAAGTAACAAAGACAAAGAACCAGTAATATGAAAACAAAGTATCCTATAAGAGAATAATCCAATTCATAAAAG
This sequence comes from Heliconius erato x Heliconius himera, assembly GCA_013421005.1. Classification (NCBI taxonomy): domain Eukaryota; kingdom Metazoa; phylum Arthropoda; class Insecta; order Lepidoptera; family Nymphalidae; genus Heliconius; species Heliconius erato x Heliconius himera. Next base: position 22,193 of record JAATLQ010003377.1, on the reverse strand, counting down.
TTTATACGAATTGAGGCGTAATTTTCCTTTGAAAATTTCTTATCGAGACTGTCAGATGCGCTTAACTCGGCACTGTGCAATATTCGAAAGCTGTTGAGCTTTTCATTTGAATAAGCTTTTAGTATTATTTTGTTTATTATAGATATAAGTTTTTTATTATATGTACAAAGATATATTTATTATTAGTATATGATAGAGGCCATCGTGGCTCAGGTGCAAAAGCGAGAGATTGTAAACGCCAAGTTTGTGGGTTCGATTGCCTCTCGGGGGAATAAAATATTTAATATTTTGATTTCCACATTTTGGTAACGAGGTAAATTTCGGTCTCTAGGATAAGTTCCCAGGTTCCCTCTGCCTATTCTCTATGTATTTAAAAACATGCAGTTCGGTTGGTGATAAGTAATTTCTTTTTAATTTAATCTAATTAACGAAAATTTTAGCTTATACTTATATTTATATTATTTCATATCATTACGATACGAAATAATAAATTTATGTAATAGTGAGTCAATCTCCCTTAATTCTCTATTGAAAATATTTTCCGACAAATATTCAAGTTTTAAATGCCTATATAGTTTTAACTACTACTCCTAACATTTAACAGTAGTTATTTAAGAGTGAAACAGATATAACAATTTTAAAACAAAATATTTTTTATTTATATTTTCCATATTTAATACTCACAAAGCCACACCAGCCTTGTAGAATGGACTGGCGAATACCGACTCCCATGTTGAAGTCCTCAGATGTGTGGTGAACTTGATGCTGTGCCCATAATATGTGGACCTCTGTAAAATTATACTTGTTGTAATATAAATAAATAAGTCAGCTTCACGCTGTATCCCGAACACAGCAGGGTAAGCAAAGGGAACCTAGTGTTAAGACACTCCGTTCCCCACTTCCCGCCGAGTTCTGGAGGCATTGCGTGTTGAGTGGCGGAATCCAACGTCGCGCTTTGCCTCGACACCAGAGCGAAGAAATGAAAATATAAATGTAAATAAATATTTCATTTCCTCGAGTGGGGATCGAACCCACAACCAGTCGATTTTATAGTCACACGTTACGTTTGTACCCCTGGATTACGACTGACTAATTTGATGTAATATGTGACATTAATTTAGCTATACATAAAATATAGTAACTAACTGTTACTGTAGAGTAAGGGCACAAGCTCGCTTTAAACGTGTCGGTTGTGGGTTGGTTTCCCATTCGGGGGATTCTGCTAAAGAGGCAAAACCCGGCATTGAGCTCCAATACTCAACACGCAATTCCAGTAAAAATCAGTGGAGAGTGGGAACGGATGTGTCTTAAAGGGAACGGAGTGTCCTAACATTAGTTTCCTAAATTCCCTCTGCCTATCATGATATGTGAAGGATTACAGCGTGAACCCAAAAAATTGGCTTTACGCTGTTTCCTACATATTCCTATATAGTGGCTTGAAAAAAGAGGAACCCCCAATTTCCGCTTAATTTTGGCGGCATATTGCGTTGCTTTACGTAGCTCAACTCCGTTTTTCTTTTACCGGAACGAAAAAAACAAAAAATCCTAAATTATTAAAACACCATTATATCATACCATGGCAGGCTCTATGCATCCAATAGTAACAGAAGTCAATGCCCAATGCCGCGGCATACCACGTGAGCGTGTTGTCCCAAGGTAGATCGATTAGCCTGTAGTTCGCGTATATCCAGGTGTAGAGGTAGGACTCTGCGCCTCTCCATATTAACCTGTGAGAAGAATATAGAATTAATAAATGTTAGTTAGACTGCCACTCAACATGTAATGCATCGAAAAATTCGGCGGAAAGTTGGGAACGGAGTGACTTAACACTAGGTTCTTTCTGCCTACCCTGCTGTGTGCGGGTTGAAGCTGATTTAATTTTGATATATGTTAATCTATAATATGTACATTATAATGAAAAAAAAATCGTCAAATTTTTTATGCATATATGCGATATAAATATATAAAAAAAGATTAATATTTTAATGTATACGGGGTATATAGTATATTTTGAAAATATGTTACGTTTGAAGTGATGACATTGTAATAGTTTATTTAGAAACGTTATAACTAAATTAAAAGGAAAAAGTTAACAAATTAGGAGAAAATAAAAATATTAAATGTTTAATTCCTCCAAATAGGAACCCACGATCGTCGCGTTTCTAATCACACGTTTGTGGCAACGTGCCACAACGGCCTCACAGATCATATTACAAAACAAGTCAACAGAAGAGATTGTAAATAAGAAAAAAAAACACAAATAAATAAGGAAAATTATTAAAATTAATGACTTGTGTCAACAAGAACTAGTACTTATAATGATAGCTATAACAAAAAACTGAAATGGGTTTCCATAAATATGGTCTATCGGTTATGGGTACAAAGTAATTTCATTTCCCATCAGTATTTTAATGATACCAATATATGATAAATTATGATAAATAATGATGCCGTTGATGACGATCCGACTTTATTTACATATTGACAGTCGATTTGTAAGGTAACCTTTGAATATTATAGTACGCAGCATGGTAGGCTGAAGGAACTTAGTGTTAAGACACTCTGCCCTCTATCGTCCGCATAATTCTGGAGGCATTGCCTTTTGAGTGGCGGAACCCAACGCCGCGTTTTGCCTCGACACCAGAGCGAAGAAATGAAAATATAAATTTAAATAAATATTTAATATCCTCGAGTGGGCATCGAACCCACAACCAGTCGCGTTTACAGTCACACGCTTATGCCCTCGCGCTACTGGCCTCAACAATATAAATATAAGTACGTATAATTTTCGTTATAAATTATAATATCTACTAAATACACAAATTTTATGTATATTATTTCAAAAACTTGTTTTTCGCTTATTTTATATGTGTTTATTGTACATTTTCTTCCATTATAAATACAAAAAAAAACTCAATCTTTTACTTAACCCCCAAACAATAAGCTTTGTTAATATAATCCGGGGAAATGTAAATATTTTAATTACGAACACTCTCCAGAGGTCGATTTAGACTCACAGCCACTTTATGCCATTATATAATACAAAATCATATTTTGCTGGGCAATTTTTTTTTAATAGGATAATATCGTATTGATATAAAAAAAATAGAATGTGTGACCTCTTACATACTTATGAAATCATTTCTTACCTTCCACATTCCTGTATAAGTCCATGTGATATACTTGTTATGCCATCGTTGAGACGTATGCCCTTCTTGCCTTCTAGTCTTAGCACGATGTGTTCAATTATCATGAATAGTAGAAAGTATGGATAAGACTGAAACAAATAAAAATAGATAAAATTATAAATTAAAACTTATTTATTTGTTGATAAATTAATATTTGTTTCGTATATTTTATATCTTGTTTAAGCTACATCCTGTATATTATATATATCAGGGCAGACAGAGGGCTAGTGTATCACATTACGTTATGAGAAACGCAACTCAACGCCGTGTTTTGTCTAGTTACCAGAGCGTAAGCGTAAAGTAAAAATAAGTTATACCTACAAGTTATACTAAATACTTACATAGAAAAATCAGTTATCGATCTCGAGTCCGATCTAGAAATTTATCTTGAGATAAATTTCGAAATTTGTTAGCATTGGTTAAGCAATAAGTAACATAGAAGGCACATTCGCTTGTAAGTACAAGTGTTTGTAAGTACTTTAAATTCCACTAAGAGTGTTGAGTAACGTTAACGTTAAACGTGAGGGCTGTGAGTTCGATTCCCAGTTGGAGGAATCGTTATATTTGAACTAGTTTCGTTTCTCCGCTCTGATAGACAAAGTGCGTTGTTAAACTTCGCTAGTCAATACGCAATGTGTTGTATTCGGCCGGATAATGGAGAATGGAGTGTCTTAATACTAGGTACCTTCTATCTAGGTTCCCTAAAAAAAGCTTACTCTAAGTATGCAAATAATACTTTTAAGGATATAAAAATATCTAATTTAAAGGCCTACAAAAAGTATCCAGTTTCTAATGTGGTGTACAACCGCCGTAATCTGATCTTATAACGTTGATAAATAGATTGCTCAACACATTTTTAATATTTATAATAAAAGTTACATGGATTTCGCTCATTTTTTGTTGTATAGCATAGTAGGTAGAGAGAATTTAGTGTTAAAACACTTCGTTCCTCAAATTCTGCGTAATTACAAAAGCTTTTTAAGTGGCAGAACTCTAAGCGATTTGTCTTATGAGGAACGAGTACACGAAAACTATGGGTAATTGAAAATAATTAAAAATATTATCATTCCTCCTAATGAGAATCGAACCCACAAAACCCCGTGTATAGGTGTTAGTCACAGTAAGTCAGATGTTGATCCACTGGGCCAAAATCGTCTGACAAGGTATGAAATAATAAAACTTAAATCTTAATAAAACTATAAAGAATTGCGTTCAATATAGCTAAGTTAAGCATATCATTCCCTAATGTGATCCATATTAATAGATCTTTCAAGGGAAAGAGATAAAAACACAAAAATATCACGTGTTAGAGAGAAATAGAGATATATGAATACTTTTGTATTTTTTATATTGCACAAGACTACTTTATAAGGTTAGGGAGGGATTTTCAAGGGATTTCTAAGGCTTCTATTGAAATTCCTTTTATAAGGAACTTTTTAAGTTATTTCAATAAAATATTTAGGGACGAAGGACGAGAGACTTTTACAATCAAAAGTATTTTTTTATTTTTTCAGTCTATGTAGATGCGGCGGCGTTGGGTTCCGCCATGTCAATATATTAAAATGTCCTTTAAATGAGCACAGAAGAAAAGAAAACGAATATAATATCCTAGTACCAACTCGGTCAATTTTATCCAAGATGGCTAAAATAACAAAAAAAACGGCGAGTCTCGCTCGCACACCGAGGGTTCCCTACTAATTTCAGGATTATAGATCAAAGAGAAGTTCAACTTATAAAAAATTACTAACTTAATTTGTTTGAAAAGAACTACAATTGCTAGTTATAATTTTTATTTATTTCAGCTTCACGCTGTATCCCGCATACAGCAGGGTTGGGCAGAGGTTTTCGAGCCATTGCGTGTTAAATAGCGAATGTTAAGTAGCTTTCTACCTTGGTACTAGAGCGAAGAAATGAAAATATTAATAAATAAATATAATAATTAATTTCTCCGAGTGGGAATGGAACCCACAACTAACTGCGCCATAATGGCCTCATATGAGATTAAATGACTAAATAAATACTAAGGAATACATTGAGGCCATCTGGTCACTTTGGGACTTGATCTTTATTACTGAAACCGTTTAATACACTTTCGACTCCCGCTTGGGTTTTTTTTCTCTTTATTACGCTTATTACGTATATTGGCAAGTTCATTCACCCGCATTATCACAGTGCATTACAATTATTGTATCAAATAAAACAATGTAAAGTTAAATAAATACATACAATGTATGTATATATAGAGTATATGTATGTATGCGTTTTATTTATTAAAGCGACTTCGTCCGCTTTTATAAAAAAATATCGTTGCTAAAACTAAATGGTTTTGTTTCAATATAAAAATTATATTAGAATCAAAAATTTTAAAAAAAAATCATTAAAACATCTTCACGCTCTATCTCACATAGAGCAGTGTAGGCATTGTGTGTAGAGCGGCAGCACTCCACGCCGCGATACTCTGGTAGGAAATATTAAATATTTCATTTTCTCGAGTGTGGATCGAACCTACAACCAGTGGCGTTTACAGTCACATACTTGTGCCAATGTGCCACGATTGGCCAACAACTTGAATAAATTAAAACAATATGAAGATTATCATTCCACTGAATGGGATTGAACTCACAACCATCATACTCACATTCTGACGATTTCATTGTGCCTCATGAGCTCTAGTCTTATAGATTTATTTAAGTATATAAAATTAGTATATTCATATTTTCCCATAAAAATATTTATACCTAAAACCATTCTTATTGTAAGATCATCTTTAATTTAGGATAATTTCAATAAAGTAAGTTGTTTACTTCGTTTCAACTTTAAAAACGAGTTTACATCCTATTTATAACAAACGCTATCAAAATTCGATTAAGCACCATACAAACGTGAACGGCAAGTTTTTTCAATGCATATTATTGCTATTTTTTATAATATATGTTACATTTAGTGTTTCTTTGATATTAAAATATATATTTAAAAGTTTATTATTTTTTTATATATTATAAAAACACGATAAAGAACCTTATGTGTAAATTTATTTTTTTCTTTTTTAAAAACGGATCTTTGCCAATATGTTGAAAGATTGTTTATTATTATTATTAAGATTACTTACGCTAGAATTATCTAGAGTCACGTTGTTTTTTTTTAGTTAGACACTAGGTTCCCTCTGCCTATCCGCGTTGCATGAAAACGGAGTATCATCTGTTCCCCTAATTTTGTTAGTAAGTTTCGTTTTTCGGTAACTCTACACCGTGCTATGTCTTGTTACCAGAGCGTAGAAATAAAAAATAATTAATTTGGAAAAGTGAGAATAAAACCAACAACCGACACATTTACGGACAGGCTGTGCTGCTGTACCACGACGGCTTCAATTATCAATTTTAAATGACAAAAATTTTATATATTATTTTTACCTGAACTAACAAGTACCAAATTCTAATGAAATAAATGACAAAAACAAACACAACATAGATGACAAAAAAAAAACGATTTTCTTCTTTCTTTTCTTTAATTTCTTATATATATATATATATATATATATATAGAAATTGCCAATATGTATGTAGGTATTAGTTGTGACTTTTGGCACTCTTAGTACAAGCAGTAAGCGAATTGCTAATTTTAAATTTAGGTTTTGGTCCAATTAAGACCACTTGTGTTGGCGTGTTCTATTATTAATTAACTATTATTTTTGAAATACATAAACATATTATTTAAAACAATATATCATATAATACAGTAAATATTATAAATGTAAAAAAAAATGTGGCAATTGTGGCGCAGTGCGATTGCGTCGTATAGTAAATGTGAAGGTTACGGATTCGATTATTCGTTGTTCTCAATTGTAATCTCAAAGAAATTACTTAAAGTATAATTTGTCTCACTTCGATTCTGTGGAGTCATAATTATTATTTTTATTTTCTTTCTTTAGCTTCACTCTGTTTCGCGCATATAATAAAAACACTCCTTTCCCCTTCTTTCTGACCAATTTTTTACATTCGAGACATAGCTTGTGGCGGAGCTCTATGTCACCATTTGTCTTGCTACCAGAACGTGAAATTGAAAATAATTATTCTCTCGAGTGAGCACTGAACCCACAATCATTAACAGTCAGACCCTGTACCACTGCGTCAACTTAAACAATTTGTTTCATTTGTAAGTTGGATCACTTCTTCAATGACTATATTTACTTCTCGTTAAAATGGGAATGTGTTTCGCCTTGAGATCTATTCTTAATATATTTACATTATCTATTTACATTATTTATCTTTCAATAGAAAAATTATATAAGAAACTACTAAAGCTCTGTTAAATTATTCTATTTCCTACTTTTCGCCGAATAACGAACGTTACCAGAAAATAATTAAATCTATATTTCATTCTTTCGTGTGCGAATTGAACCTACAACCGTCGCGTTTACAGTCGCCTGTTTGTGACTTTGCGCCACGACGGCCTCTATTTCTCTAATATATCAAAATGTAAATAATTCAGGCTATAGTGGTATAGTGGGACAGTGTCACCTTCAACTGTGGGTTCATAACTGGGGTGAACGATTTTTTTTAATTTCCTGAAAACAAAGCGCGGCGTTGAGTTACATCATTCTCTTATCTTAATCTCTCTGCCTTTTAAAAGAAGGCTTAATGATGTCTATATTTAATGTATATAAAAAATGTACCCTCAATAAATATAATAATATGAAAAAAATACAAAATTTCAAATTTCAATAATTATGTTATTGTCTTATAACGAAGAGCATTCTTCGTTTTTTTCAATTGTTTAAATGAATTCGGCCCTAATTTCTTGAAATGCTTACTTACACCGCGATCAGCGATATTTGATACGACTGACTCAATATTTTGCGTAAAATTTAAATAAAAATTATACTTTTTTGCTGATTTAAATATGTAATGTAATGAGGCCGTTATGGTGCAGTGGAGAAGCGTCAGCGTGAAAATAATTACCAATTTCAATTTTATATTTGTTTATTGGGTTCATTTTTAGACGACATGCGGTGTTTAGTTCCGCTGCTAAGCGCAAAAATATCTTAAAATGAAAAACAGTGATTTGTGACATGATTACCTATGCTATGAAATTTGGAAAAATCAACAATTAAGTTTTAAGCATATTATAATGCTTTTCCGTTAGCGTCTCGACTATTATAAAGTACTAGGTATAAAAGGCTTGTGCGTTTCTTGTGTAGAGGATGATCCCAAAAGTGATGATTCCCCAAAATTTTTACAGTTACTTCTTATTCTTACATTAATTAATTACAATTTAGTTTATGAGTGTATAAAACGAATATTGAATGTGTTCTCAGTATCAGATTTTTTAAAGATTTTCGCTTTATCCCGTATATAGAAACATTAAATATTTCATTTCCTCGAGTGGAAGTCGAATCGACAACCAGTGGCGTTTACAGACACTTTTTCTGACCCTGCATCACGACTAGCATAATTTTTTTGACTAAATTATTTATCTAGCTTCACACTGTATCCCGCACATAACAGAGTAGGCAGAGGTAATCTGGGAACCTAGTGTTTCACTCCTAGTGACACTCCGTTTCTCATTAAGAGAAAACTTAAATATTAAATTAAATATTAAATATTTCACTTCCCCGATTGGGAATCGAACACGCAACCGTCACATTTACAGTCGCCGGCGTTCAATGACAATTATTCGTATATAAATAATTTATTCTAAAATTTTAAATTTAGGTAAAAAATATTTACTATTCTACATACTATATCTATTTGACATAATAAAAAGAAACTAGTTTCTCTTTGAATTGATAATCATATATAAATAATATATAGTTTATAACTTAGTGATCAATGAATATAATTGATCAATGAATTATTTATAAATATCTTAGTGTGAACGGATTGTATAATGTGAATTATATTATTATTATATTGTACTAAAGTTACCTTGACACTAGAATTAATAATTCATATGGAAATATTCTACGAAAGTATTATCACGTTTGTAGTTATTTGTATATTTTTTTAGTGAATAGAGAGAGGCTGGTGACATATTTCTCCATTTTCTGTCTTAACGGCGACCTTGTGTATTGTATAGGGGAATATAACACCGTAATTTGTACTGTTTACTAATTTTATTTTGATCCTAGAATTAACAATTCATATTGAATTATACTACGAGATTATTATTAGATTTATAGTTATTTATATTTCGTTTTTTTTTAATAAAAAGAAAGAGACTAGTGATATATTTCTCCGTTGTCTGTCCTACCGGCAGCATTGAACAGAAGGATTAGCATCGTAATTTATCAATTTAGAGAGGAAATACATCCAAAATAATTTAGTTGAAAAGCCTTTGCGCCAACTGGATATCGAATCCACACTTAGAGCGCTCAATTTAACATAAAATAACTTTGCCAATAGGAAATCTTATTACCTTTAAATAAAGAATCTATATAGAGTATCTCGTATATCGTAAATTTATATTTACTCTAACGATTTCGTTGCGTATAAAATAAACTTGACGTTTCGAAATCACAAGGCAAATAGTTTGTATTTCATATCAACCGAACTTGGCCCTTTACCCGATATTTACATATATTTTGGGGAAATCGAAAATAACTCAAGGACCGTATTTACATTACAACTTCCTAACCTTTTGACGATTTCGTAAATTTTGAATTTTGTTTACGGGATTTTCTTTTTATGTAGTTTATTTATATTATCCTTAAAATGAATGTTTTTTAGAATATCAATAAAATATATGTAATATACATCATCGAGTCCGTCGTGGCTTAGTGGGACTGCATCTGACTGACTAAATACGATAATTGTGAGTTTTAAACTCCCCCGGCAGAAATATATTTAAATTACTTTCGTTTTTTCGCTTTTGCAACTACGCAAGCAATTGTCAGCGTTAAGTTACATACAATAATAACAGTGATCATAATGCCTATGTGAAAAACATAATTTTCTAAGTACAAAAATAAAACTAAATTACATGTTCTCCTAATTCCACAATTTCCTACAAAAAATTTCGAAATTTAACATTTTTAATGAGTTAGGTACTGCGGTTGTGGGTTGAATTCTACTCGGGAGAATGATTTATTTACATTTCCTCCATCCGGATAGAAGAAAACGAGTGGCGTTAAGTTCCGTAACTCAACGTTCAATGATTTGAAATTTGAGGGGTTGTTTTAACACTAGGTTCCCTATGCTTACCCTCCTCCAAAAAGCGTAAATCTGCTTTCTTGCTTTTTGATTTAATAAAACAAACGACATTTACAATATAAGTCATGGCTTGCACAGACAAACTTTCATATATAAACCAACTAAATAAATATATAAATATTTATATGCATATAAACACGTGAGTGAAATAACCTTGTGAAAAATTTATATAAAACAAGTTGTTGCGTACATGACTAATTTGTTTTTACGAAACACTTACAAAACTGACATTCAATTATCTATAATATGTCTTTAATTATATATTTTTCGTTTTTAATTGTATAGTAAATTTAATTTTGTATGGATTATCGTAAATATTTGAAATAAACTTCTTTGTATATTAAATGCCATAAAATTAGAAAAATAGTTATTAATTAAAAATATACATATTTATATAGTGGTTCACTTTTCTCGTGAAATGATATGATGATGATCGTGAATGAAAATAGCACATTCTCCCGAATAGGAATCGAACCCACAACCGTCGCGTTTACAGTTTAATTTAAAAACTATCTCTTAAAAGTAAATTTAGTAAAAACCTATTAAAAGTTAAATAAAGTTTATTGCGTTTTAAGTATTTAACTGACAACTTAAAGATTAATGAACCAGAATATAGGCAAAGCCTGGTTTTTCTACTGGTCAGTTTTTATAAGACGTTGACATACTTTCGCGTAATGAGATTTTAATCGCCTTCCATTACTTCTTGCTTCTATATACTATGTATTGGTCTACTTACAAATTGAATTAGCCACAAGTTTCTAACCCTTACACTGCCGGTCTATAATATGAGAATAGATTTTGCTTTCTGGTTTTTAAATGCTGTAGTTGCGGGTTCGATTAATTACTTTCATTGTCTAGGTCTAGAAAAAGACAAAATGCAGCGTTGAGTTCCGCCAATGTCTCTGAAAATTGGGCGGTGCGTGGGGAATGGAGTGTTTTAACATTAGTTTAGCCTAGCTGATAAATTATGAAAAATCAGCACGATTTGAAATAAAATACTTTTAGTAGAAAAATCAAAACTGAAGTGACAATTGGATTGCCTCGTTCGTTACCAAAATTATTTTTATACAAAAAATGTTACGTTATTCTGAGAAAGCTCTACATAATTTACAATTTGTTTTCAAAAATTTACCATTTTATCAATAAGGCGTTACACCAATTAGAAAGATTTTCTTTCTCTTCTTCTTTCTTTATTTAAAAATATTTTTCTTATCTGTATTGTATAAAAAAAAATCATTATTATTATTATCGTCACCAGCTTTTTGACGGGTTGTTTCATCAAGTAAAGCCTATATATAGACACTATACAAAAAGGATCAAAGACAAGAAGCTACACCTGTAAGTATTTTCTGTAATAATAATATAATAACGTAAAAAGAGTAGCGATGTGGCCACGTCAAGTTTTTACGAATAAAATATCTTCGGACCGATTGCTATTCTATTCCATAGCATGCAAAACATGTTGTATCGGTATCAAATAACTACCTACATAAACAAAATTTTAAGTACATTCGTATCTAAAAAAATTGTGATATCACACAAGTATCTTTCTAGTACAAAATAAATATTATAAAATCTAAATTAATTAATCAGCTTCACGCTATATCCCGCACACAGCAGGGTATGCAGAGGGAACTTAGTGTTAAGACCGTTCCCGACCGTTCTCCACTTTCCGCTGAATTCTAGAGGCATTGCGTGTTGAGTGACGGAACTGAACGCCGCTATTTGCCTCGAAGCCAGAGCGAAGACATGGACACATAAATGTAAATAAATATTTCATTTCCTCGAGTGGGGATCGAACCCACAACCAGTCGATTTTACAGTCACACTTTGTGCCCCTGCGCCACGACTGGCCTCAATTATTATAATGTCAGAAATCATTGGATTAGTAATCAAAGCCACTATTAGAATAACGAAACTGAAAATACTGAAACTATTAAAGTTATAATTCACTTTATAAAGCATCTGGCCTAATCTAATATAGTCTAAAGTCTTTAAAACTAATTCTTAACTGTAAACAAATTCAAAATTACGTTAAAATCTCATTTTCCATTGTATTGTTTTATATCTTTTGAACTATATTGTGAAACTTTATAATTGTATTAAATCTCTTAGTAGAAGTACTATCTTAGTTACAAGTGGACAGACATCAATTAGCTGCTATAGCAACAGCGTGAGTTACAAATCGATATATATTGAGAAAGTTTTGACTAACCTAGTATTATAAACGATTCGTATATATTTTAGCTTCACGCCTACCCTATGGTAGGCAGAGGGAACCTAGCGTTACGGCACTTTTTCGAAGCAACAGTTCATATAATCAGTTTCACGCTGTATCCCGCACACAGCAGGGAACCTAGTGTTAAGGCATTTTTCCGAAGTAACAGTAATCAGTTTCACGCTGTATCCCGCACACAGTAGGCAGAGGGAACCTAGTGTTACGACACACCGTTTCCCACACACACAAGTAACAGTAAGAACAGAATTTTCAAGGCATTAAGTGTTAAATGGTGGAACTCAACTTGAAAAGAAAATATTCATATATAATAATTCATTCCCCCGAATGGGCATTGAATCCAAAACTGTCATCACGCGCACCTGCGCAAGGGGGGCCTCAGACGATGGCTTAAATTGTCAGAAATAAAATGAAATAGTCAATTATTTTCACATCGCTAAAATGGGTTAAGAGCATAAATTACGTAGGTAGTAATGTCATAATTATTAATACAATATATGCAGTAATAATATAACAAAAATAAGAAATAGTAGGAACGAAATTAATTTTAATTGGAATTAAAAATTAATTATCACAAGACACTTAAAATGTGTTATTTTTAGAAAATATTCCGTTCTTTACTTAACGCCACTCAACACGCAATGTGTTTCCAATTTTTTGGAAACACATTGCGTGTTGAGTGGCGGAACTCAAAAAAAAATTCTCAAGTGAAAATCGAACCCACAAACATCGTATATAAATAGATTACTTTATATCCACATAAAATAACTCACCTGTCTAAAGAAATTAGGTACATCTTCAATTTTTTCATACAGTTGCTCTTTAGGCGAATGTAAATAGAACATACGGCCGATGCCTTTCAAATGATTGGCGACCACATCTGAGAAACCATTCTCTGTGGTCATGTTGGCGAACGACATTTCCGCCATTTTCCCCTTTTGTGTTTAACTGAAACAAGGAAATTAAAAATTATTATAAACGGGTGCTATAAAATAAAATAAAAACTTAACAGACTTACGTCCAATATTAATAACCTATCTCCTACGTCAATCTTGGATTGTTTCATATATTAATCCAATCTCTAGATTGGATAGATGTATGGAACAATCGAAGATTGACGTAGGAGATAGATTATTAATATTGGGCGTTAATTACGGTCTTCACTATCGTTTTTAAATAATATTATTATTAGGGAACAAAAATGTTGCAGATTAAGAGATTAGTTAATAGATAATTATTTAGTTCAAGCGGGCGAAGCCGCGAGCGGGTAGTTAGTCTTAATTATAATCTCGGTGTCTCAAACAGAAGAACGGACTAAAACGTAAATCGTTTTTAACTTTGATAAAACTTTTTCAATTTCACTTTACATCTGCGCTTAAGTTTCTGATGTATTGTGTGAAATATTTAATTCGCTATCCTAGCACAGTATGTCATGAGAAATACAGGCTACAGTTGTGTATTCAAGTTTTATTTACAAAATTGTGTTTGTTTACAATTTTTTTTTAATCTTGATCTGAATGTAAACCCGAGGGTTGTGGGTTCAATACCCAGCGGAGATATGATTGATTATATTTAATTTATTTTATCTTTCGCCCTCTAATTAGGAAAGCACGGCGTTTAGTTAGCTCACACAACATATAGTGTATCTTTCCTTTCCTTCCTTTCCTTTTCTTCACCTTATTCCGTCGTGTCGTTGTATAGAGCGAAAATTCCAAACTTATTACGAGGTTGTATGTGCCTTATAAAAATAAAAAAAGAAGACTATGTGTATATATGTATATCGTTTACTGTAATTTTATATATCCAAAAAGCGCTGTGAAAACTGACGTGAAATATGAATAAAGTTCAGTACGGTATACGAAATCATATTTGAAATTGGAATTCTTTGTGAACTATTTTGTACGTATTTTTATAGCAAAATATAAGATTATTATGATATATGTTTTTTTTACAAATACAAATAAATCATATTGTTTCAAAATGATCATTAAGCTGCCTTTGAAAATATCTATTGTATTCGTCGTTTTTTTTTTGCTAAACTCTATATTCCGCATAGAGCAATATAGGCAGAAAATGTTGAGACATTTGGTCCCCCATGTACATCGCCAGTTTTTAGACATTGTATGTTAAGTGGTGGAACTCAATGCCGCCCTTTATCGTGTTATGAGAGCAACAAAAATGAAAAATGACTTTCAAATGCTGAGTCGTTTTAACTCAACAATGTTATAAACATAATTAAATCAAATCAGTTTGACGCTGTATCCCGCACATAGGGTAGGCAGAGGAAACCTAGTGTTAAGACACTCCGTTCCCCACCTTCTGCCGAAATCATCAATGGCCATTGCCTGTTAAGTGGCGAAACTCAACGCTGCGCTTTGCCTCCACACCAGATGATATAATTAAGAAAATCTAAAAAAAAAAGCTAAATAAATAAATTTAGTTTTGAGGAATATTACCTACAAACCAGCCCCTAAATTTTCCATATCATCCATATCCATTGAATACAAATGTTTATTTTTACAATAATCTAACGACCGTTGTCAGCTGTCTGCCGTTCGCTTTTTTTATAGAGAATTGTCAAAATAAATAAGACCTAGTTACAATATGTCTCTACTCAGTCAGACGAGATGAATTCAATTTTAATATAGATTGTTTTTAGGGTTCCAGAAAAAAAAACCTGAACTCTTATTAAGTCACTTTTCTATACATCTGTTCTTTTATCAATATCACTTTTCTCTAGAAAAATTATGCATCGGTTTTGCCCCATTTCGTATGAAATTGGCAGTGATGAAAACATATGGCGATCTCCAGTGGCCCTACGGTAAATAAACTGACTTGTATATTTACCTATTTTTATATACAGGTTTACCGATTTTTTATATAAGTCTTTTTTTTTTCAAGCATCCAAAAACGACAATATGTTATATGTTACATATATAAAGAATCGAGTAAGTTCAGCTTACGCTGTATCTCGCACACAGCAGGGTAGGCAGAGGGAACCTAGTGTAAGACACTCCGCTCCCCACTTTCTGCCAAATTCTGGAGGCATTGCGTGTTAAGTGGCAGAACTCAACGCCGCGCTTTGTCTCGACACCGGAGCGAAGAAATGGAAATATAAATTTAAGTAAATATTTCATCTCCTCGAGTGGGGATCGAACCCACAACCAGTCGGTTTTACAGTCACACTTTGTGCCGCTGCATCACGACTGGCTTCAAGTATCGAGTAAGTTGAACTTTTTTATTTAAAATCCACAAAAAATGGAAATGGAATAAGGAAAAAAAATCGATCATCTTTGACCTCATACACAACATTCGTTCATGCATATAGTTTACATAACTCTTTTTAACAAAAACATTTGATATTTACTTTTTTATGTAAAAAAGTTAGATAATGCTTCTTTCGTGATAATTAACTAAAATTAGGCAAAAAATGTAACGATTAGGTACAGCGGTGTCAACTTTTATCATTATTTACGGAAAATGATGTAAATAAATTATTTTGTTGTGAAATATTTTTTTATATTATACTATCTCTAATTTTTTGTCACAAATTAACAAAAAAAAAACGAACTTCATCCTTTTTTCCGCATAACAGGGAGGGGAATGCTTAGTGAAAAAGCATTTTTTTCTTCTTCTCTTCATTATCCACCTAAATTCGAAACATGTTCATGTTCAATGGCGTAACTGTTAATGGGCTACCGTGTCGCAAGGCCACAAACGTAACAGGTTGTGGCTTCGATTCCCACTCGAGTACTCTGGTAACGTAAGCCTCCAAAATTTGCCAATTTGCCACGCAATGCCTCCAGAATTCGGCAGAAAGTGGGGAACGGAGTGGCTCAACACTAGGTTCCCTCTGCCTACCCTGCTGTGTGCGAGATACAGCGTGAAGTTTTTCACGCTGTATCTAGTTTTTTTATTTCCATAACTCAGGTCATTGACTTTGCAATTTTTATTATTAATTATATAATACAATACGTCCATAATTATCACGAACCAAGATAAAATTAGCATTCACTGTCCACTCGATATAATATAGTGCAAAAAATTTATATGTATTTATAATTAGGAAATAAACTAACATAGGCTATCAATGAACTCTTATCATTTTGGAGGTTGATAATATATATTTTAGTTGTTCATAATAATTATTATTTTGCTTGTAATTATTATAAACAAGTCATTAAAATATGAATTATTAGACGCCCTCGTGGAGAAGTAGAAGGAATTTTCTAGAAAACCTTTAGAAAGTTAGCCAGTCCAAACAAGCCATTCCGCTTAATAAAATTTATAAACGTAGATTATGGATTAAATATTAAGTTTAAATACAAATAAAAATATCTTAAATTAGAACATTATAGAACATTAATAATGTATTCCTGTAAAGGATAATGAAGTATGATGTTACAGTAAAATTTGGAAGTAATATAAAAAAGCATCTTCTTTATTAGAAGCCATAAAGAGTATGTAATAAGGGGATTGAAAATAAAATGTAATTTCTATAGAATTACATAAATAATTTGTAACACGCGTATAAGAATTGCGACGTAGATTAGTAGACTTGATGAGAATGTATGGTTTAGTGGTCAGAGTTCAAATCCGTTTATACATTTAAAAAAAAGTATATTTCTATAAAAGTATTTACTTATTTCCTTTTGGAAAACATAAATATAAATAAATTTATAATTCCAACTAGCCGCCTCCGTAGTTAAATAGAAATAAAAATGAGAGAAACATATCGTAAGCACGATCGAAACGTCACAATAAAAAAAACTGAACTTACGTAGCTGGATCGTTATTAATTAGTCAATGTGGGTACGGGACACTGCTCTACTGTGTGGTTTAGTAAGAACTTCCTTCTACGCACAACTCAACTGTGGCATGCCCTATCTGCGGCAGTATTTCCAGGTCTATACGACCTGGGTACCTTCAAAAAACGCGTCTATCTCACCTGTACACCAGAGGAGCTACAGAGCTCCTCCGATGTTACTCCGATACCATCAGGTGGACCGTACGCTTGTTTGCATTGTCTTTTTCCATAAAAAAAAACCTTTGACTGCAGGTACAGCAGGTTACATTTGAATGATTAAATGAATTCCTAGCCTTCTGAATAAATAGATTATCCGACATAAAAATTATTGTTCAATTTAAACAAATATGGAGTTCTTGACATTAGATTTCTTGACAAGGGCGCCAGGCCGTTCCGTTGAGGCCAGTCGTGGCGCAGCGGCACGAGGTGTGACTGTAAAACCGACTGGTTGTGGATTCGATCCCCACTTGAGGAGATGAAATATTTACTTAAAATTATATTTCCATTTCTTCGCTCTGGTGTCGAGGCTAAGCGCGGCGTTGAGTTCTGCCATTCAACACGCAATGTCTCCAGAATTCGGCAGAAACTGGGGAACGGAGTGTCTTAACACTAGGTTCCCTCTGCCTACCCTGCTGTGTGCAGGATACAGCGTGAAGCTGATTTATTTTATTTTTATTTGACATTAGCCTGTCCAACAAAATAATTTCTCTAGCTTTTTAATATTCGTATAGTAAGTTAAGTAGGCTACATGAAATGATTAATGTGATGTATAATTTATTGAACTAATATTCAATTCAAATTCCTGAGGTTAGTGCGTTGAACCAAATAAACTGTTCAGCTTAATAATATTAGTACAGGTGTATGTATATTTCATATTCCAAATTTCAAAGTTCATAGTTTGAAATCGTCATATATTGTGAAGCTGGGGAATATAAGAATATAGAATTGATTTTATTGTGAAATATTATAAGATATGATAGTGAGTTTAGGCCAATCACGGCGCAAGAGAACAAGGAAAGGAGGTAAATGCGGCTGGTTGAGGGTTAGATCCCCACTATTCATTTTCTTCGCCCTAGTGTCGAGGCAAAGCGCGGCATTGAGTTCCGCCACAATTCCTCCAGAATTTGGCGAAAAATGAGGAACGCTATGTCTTAGAACTAGGTTCCCTATCCCTGCTGTATGCGGGATACAGCGTGAAGCTTATTATAGTAAATTAGATCTCAATACGTATCTACTAATATATATAGAGATACATATTCTGAAAAGGGAATTTAAGAATAGTCACCGGTAAATTTAGTTTATTCAAACAAACAATTAATAACGTCAATTAACATTATAGCTATGCTTTTATAATGATTTATTATCTTTGAAGTAATATAAAGGCCACATGGAGATTTATCATTTTGTTATCAGTTCTTTGTTAGTTTATTGCTACTAAGGATATGTATGAAGAGATATTTATACAATATTATAATAATTATAATATTATTATACAATTGGCCAGTCGTGGCGCAGAGGCACGAAGTGTGACTGTAAAACCGACCGAGGAGATGAAGATTTACTTAAATTTCTATTTCTTCGCTCTGGTGTCGAGGTTAAGCGCGGCGTTGAGTTCTGTCACTCGACACGCAATTCCTCCAAAATTCGGCAGAAAGTATCTTAACACTAGGTTCCCTCTGCCTACTCTGCTGTGTGCGGGATACAGCGTGAAGCAATTATTAATAAAATAATAATATCACGTTCCCTCGAGTGGGAATCGAACCCACTAGCTATCGCGTTTACAGTCACACAATTGTGACCCCAAGCCAAGACTAGCCATATATTAAGTATAGTAAGAGATCGTCGTGGTGCAGTGGGCCAATATCTATTTCTAAAAACGACGGTTGTTTGTTCGATTTCTACTCGAAGTAATGATTTTTTTTTACATTTCCTCACTCTAGTAATAAGAAAAAAATGCATCGTTAAACTCCACCTTTCAACACGCAATGTCTTGAAAAGTGGTTGAACATAATTTTCTATTCGCTGCTTCATATTTTTCCTTACAGCGGAGCAAACAGAGGTAAATGTAAATTTCTGAGATTGTATGTTGAGTTACCGGATGAAATCAATAAAATAACCTAAATACGTCCCCGAGTGCTTCGAATCCACAACCAAGCGCGTTGACAGTAAGCTGCTGTGCCACTGCGTCACGACGGCCTCAGGTTTTAGTTAAACATACTCTAATAAACAATTCTTATAAATTTATTTATTGTAAATGTTTAAAATGTCTTTATTAAAACTTACTTAGTAACATGACTAATTGCAATTTTCCAAAAATAAGTAGGTATTATGTATTTCTTTTGATGAGTGCAAAAGAAAATATTATTAGTAGTTGTGCCTATAAAGCTGTATGACATATTTAATTTGACGACATGACTAAAAATATATTATGATAATTATTCATGAAATAATTCGTTTAAATGTAAGCAATTTGAGGCCAGTCGTGGGGCACAAAGTGTGATTGTAAAATCGACTGGTTGTGGGTTCGATCCCCATCCGAGGAAATGAAATATTTAATATTATCATTTCCTGACTCTAGTAACAAGGAAAATCGCGACGTTAAGTTCCGCCACTCACTAATTTCCGAGGTTCCCTCAAAAGCTTTTAAAGATAGTAAATAATGAATAATTCATCTATTCACACAAAGATATGCACATCTATAAAATAGCGTTTCGTTTACAATTGATACGTACTTTCTAGATTAATAATAATCGAAATATCATCCTTTAGCCAAGTTCAGAAGATTAAAAAAAGTAAAATAATTAAAATTAATACTACTAAACCGTTTTACTTTATCTAATTAACAAAAATCACTGTGTATTTTATCAGAATCTCAAAACAACTTAACGGAACACCGAAATGTGAAACTGTCAAATGTCAATGTCAATTAATCGATGGTTATGTCGGTCAATCGATGAATTCGGTACGTTTGGGTTGTTGTGCTATTTTTAATAAATAATTTGTCAAGTTCAATAGCTATTACATATTATTCAGCTTCACGCTGTATCCCGCACACAGCAGGGTAGGCAGAGGGAACCTAGTGTTAAGACACTCCGTTCCCCACTTTCTGCCGAATTCTGGAGGCGTTGCTGTGGTTCCCTCTGCTTAACCTGCTGTGTATACAGCGTGAAGCTGATTTATAATCTCTGAAAGAGCGAGGATATATATTTTTGTTGATTTTAAATTGAATCCATAGTCATCGCGTATCAACCAGACACTTCCCAATTGCTTGTTGTGAAGTCATTTTATGATTGATTTTCAAACAACATCGTTATCAGTCTTGTCTCTACGCTGCACTGATAAGAAATCTCAGACCCCTGCAGATTACACTATATTTATAGCACTATAATGTGAAGTTCCTTTAAGATAGTTTTATATACAGTTTTGCAAGTAATTCTAAATTGTATAAATATTATTTCGTACATTTTCTTTATAAAAAATAAATTGAAAAAAATTTGAAAGGGATTTTTATATAGAAATGTAAAAGAATGTGAACCGTAAGTTAGTAAGTGTTATAATAAAAGAAAAAAAATCTGCGTTTAAAGAGTTTCTTTGGTTTAGCGAGCGTTGCGAGTGGGGATTTCTGAACGTAGCGATCTGGAGGTGAACTCCTTTAGTTTTCAGTTTAATTTAACCACCATGGTTAGAGTACACTATTAGGGGAGAGGGGGGCACATTCGAACGATTTTTAAACTTTGTGTCGTATCTAAAAATTCTACAATTTTTAACTTCTTTGCTATTTCACAATGCTTAGTCCAACTATTGTGCCACACAATCGTAGCATCATATGTAGAAAAATATATAAGGTAAAGGTGCAATATCAACTTTAGTAGCAGTAGTCAAATGTTCAAAGCTGCCCCCCTTGCGGGGTAGCTTTGAACATATATGGGGCAGTTTTGAACTATCTTCGAATTCAATGAAAATAAAAGGCTTATCAAACTTTTAAGTAACTTTATTAATAAACTTAACATTAGAAACGATGGAGATGAAATATCAGTACCATGTTAACTTAAAAAAATAATATACCTAGTTTAATATTGCGATTGTACTAGTACTAGTGTTAAATAACTTTAATATTATTAATAGACTTTAAAAAACGAACAAATACAAAAAGGTAGCTTTTGGTTCCTAGAAGAAATGAACATTATGGGATCAATCATAGAATAAATCTAATATTATGAAAATAAAACAAAATATTTTTTAAATAAACAGCTTACTACGCTAATTTGAACTTAGAAAAATTAAATTTAAAGGAAAACATGGATGTAGTATGTGACGTAACCAACAACTGAAATTGAGGGAAGTAGTCTACGTAAGAAATAAAAATCAGCTTCACATTTTATACCGCACACAGCACGGTATGCAAAGGGAACCTAGTGTTAAGACACTCCGTTCCCCACTTTCTGCCGAATTCTAGAGGCATTGCGTGTTGAGTGGCAGAACTCAACTAAATAAATATAAATATATAAATGAGGCCGGTCGTGGCGCAGCGGCACGAGGTGTGACTGCAAAACCGACTGGTTGTGGGTTCGATCCCCACTCGAGGAGATGAAATATTTACTTAAATTTATATTTCCATTTTCTTCGCTCTGGTGTCGAGGTTAGGCGCGGCGTTGAGTTCTGCCACTCAACACGCAATGCCTCCAGAATTCGGCCGAAAGTGGGGAACGGAGTGGCTTAACACTAGGTTCCCTCTGCCTACCCTGCTGTGTGCG
>JAATLQ010003369.1:26085-41292 GCA_013421005.1 Heliconius erato x Heliconius himera | reverse complement strand
ATTTAGTTCCACCTGCACTCTTCTTAGATGACATTTTAATAATAGATAATAGAAGAAGAATAAAATATTCATTAAAATGTGTTTTATTTATAAATAATAAACATTAATGCTTAAACAACTCAGTAATCACATATTTTATAGAAGTTGATATTCAAGAAATTGTGCTGCGAACTTAACCTCACTTTTATCAAATCTCTAATAACTCAGCTCTCAGATTGCCAAAATTTATATAGTTTTCATTGCGGGAATGATGTACCTAAATCTATTAAATCATACCATTTTCATATCTTTACATTCTGGGCCCAAAAATGTATGGAATAGTTTGTCTCCTTTATAAAACCGTCAACGTCATCTGCCCGTTCTCGTCGATCATACTATGCCGCCCGAAGGCTAGGTCATTTCGAATCAGTGACATCTCCTATTTATTAGAATGTTATACAGTAAACTATAATATAATGATGAATATCAAAATATAAAAAATACATTAACAAAAACCCAATAAATTTAAAGCAAATTAATTAAAATAGTTATTTTTGCTCAACCTTCAGAGATAAACATATACCATTGGGGACTTTTTCAAAAATTATTTGAAGAACAATATTTTTGTTAAACATTGTTTTTATGTCTCTCATAAGGTTGAGTCAGCGCACGCCATGTATGCTTTAAGCAAGTTCATTTTAGGTGACGTTTTCTTAAAACAACAAAAGAAACTTTGCAAACCGTTGTTTAACAACGGTCGTGTAGCGACGGTAGTTATTAACATGGCAAAATAAATTGCATTTTATATAGCATTTAGCACTTCTGAAGAATGCAGCTTTCATACAAAACAAAAACAAAGTAAATCGGACTAGTATATCCAGAGATGTAAACGTTAAACAAACAAACAAACAAACTCTTACGCTTTATTATATAAGTATAGATGTAGTTTACATTGTAGTTGTATCCGTTGAAAGTAAGTGATATTTTACACGCCTCATTAAAGGAGGCCGGTCGTAGCACAGAGACGCAAAGTATGACTGTAAACTGCGACTGGTTGTGGGTTTGAGCCCCACTCAAGGAATTGAAATATTTATTTAAACTAATACTACAATTTTTCTGCTCCGGTCTCGAGGCAAAGCGCGGCGTTGAATTCCCCCACTCAGCATGCACTCCAGAATTCGGCGGAAAGTGGAGAACAGAGTGTCTTACTAATTTAATTTATGTTTTTTTTAAATTCTCATAAAAGGAATGCCCTACACAATGACGGGTTTCGTCAAAACGATTTATTTGCGTGGCAACCAGGAATGGCCTGTCAGATCATATGACCCTATGAAAATATACCTATGAAAATCGACGTTTAGTGATATTTTTATGGAATTTTGTAAATTAAAAAGTATACGTGAACAAAACTATTAACAATGTACTAATTGAAAGACACTTTTTAAGAGTTATTCAATATCTACCGACATCCCGCCTATTAGTTGTAAACATCAAAAACTTCAATGAATGCATTGCTCACTGTTATATGTAGGGTACATTACAATGAGGTTAGAAGGATATCAAAATTATGAACTTATGAAGGACATATATTTCTAACATTAAAATAAATGGGATATGTTAAAACATTTAAAATTTCCACAAAATTTCTTAAATACTGTATTAAAAATTTGAATATTCTTCACAACTTTCTGGACACTATAAATATTTACATGCATGGACCTACAATAAAAGAACAAAGAAGAATATAAAAGAAAAAAACAAAAATATAGTATAATATTACTTAAACATGTTACAAATTTCTACAAGAGTGATATTCAAGATTTTAACAATATCGGAAAATAAAAAATAAAACAAATAAAGATTTGGTATTCATATTAAAAGTTATAATCTCTATATATAATAAAACAGTAAAAATATTTTGTCTGTTCATTAAGTAATTTTGACTGAAATGGATATAGGGACACTTAAAAAGAATAAGAGAAAGCAAAAATACTTTTTTTTAATTTTTTGTCTGTCTGTCTGTCTATATGTATGGTCACATTTTTCATTCTGAAAGTACTACCGAATTACTTAAAAGTTTCACCATTTGCTTCGTTTTTACTCAACTTAATATTTAAAATTTGTTTCATCAAAATCGGTTCATTAAAAAAAATATCGGCATTCATATAATTAAATGAACTTAACTATAATTGAATGAATTTAATTCGCAAACAATAGTTTGCCTGCGAATGCTATATAGCAATCGCGCTGGTAAGATTATTGGCTAAAGAATGACATTCGAAACATCTTAGATATATGACTGTTGATAAAAATATATATATTTTTAAAGCATTATTGTTCGGAGTACAAACAATAAAGTAAGCAAAGGAGAATGAAACTTTTGGGCCAACACGTAAAGAATTGAGATGTGATCTAAAAAATTACATTTTTTTTTTATTTTTAGAATAGTAAATAATAAATTAATTGACATTCTGGAAGTGGAGAAAAATGAAAAAAATAAGTTTTAGATCCTTAATCGATTAAAATCAATCATATTTTAAGTCAGAGATGTGACAGCTGATTGTCAATCACACCTTGTCTAATGATTTTTTGCATTTTTGCTTCTGTTTGTCATCGCAAAATCAGGCCATTAAATAAAAAACATTAGAAAAAACATTTGCTTCTGTCATTACGTTCGTGTCATAACGCATCGACGTTTTGAATGTATTCCCGTTTGTTTGATATTTCAACGACTACTGTTTTGTTTTTCTTGGATTTTGATTCTGCCTACTTTGTACGACCCTCGCTTCCTCACTGGACTCTGAAATCTTTTGGATCTTACGACCGCCACGCTGGATACGCATGGATATGAATCACTGTGTGAGTTGTGGGATAGCCAATGGACACTGCGTCCGACGACCTTTAGACGATGAAAACCACCACAACCTGGTTACTTAGAGGTGTGATATAATCCACACATAAGCAGGAAAATATATTTCTGTTACATTTTAGTTGACAGCTTTCGTAGAGGAAGGGAAGGTATTGCTATGAAATACTGCAATTGTATTGCCAAAATTTATATAGATTTCAGGGAGGGAATGATGTACCTAAGTCTATTAAATCATATCATTTTCATCTCTTTACATTCTGGGCCCAAAAATGTATGGAATAGTTTGTCTCCTTTGAATTGTTAAGTAGTTTAACAGTTAAGTTTAAGTAGTAATTAATTCAACACATAGATTGATCTTCAAGGAAATATTAAGTAAATACATAGATTCTTGAGGTCAGTCGTGGCGCAGCGGCACAAGGTGTGACTGTAAAACAGTCGGTTGTGGGTTCAATCCCCACTCGAGGAAATAAAATATTTACTTAAATTTATATTTCCATTTTCTACGCTCTGGTGTCCAGGTTAACATAGATTCTTCGGTTCGTTCGTTCGTTTGAAATAAATCTGTATAAAAATGCATAAAACCAGCTTTTTTACGTGTACTCTGTAATAACTACATATTTACCAATAGTATATTTAGCCAATAATATATGTAACTAATTTAAAAACTGTACAGGAGCTAATATGCAATCATTACAGTTATTTTACAAAGAATATTATGAATCCTTCAATACAATAATTTAACATTTAAGGTTGTTTCTGAAAGAGTAGTTGGTTAAATGGAAGGTTGATATAGTTCTATGGGGCTATTGGGTATGGTTATGTTTTCGGCGGTAATACATTTGTCGGTGGGGACCTGCTCCAGACTGGGGTTCAAATGTACCCAGCGTCAGCTCCAGGAGTGCTCCAACGATCATCCTCGAGAAGCGGCCATCTGAGTTTCATTTTGAACCATGTGTCCTTTGCTATGGGTAACCTTTGCCTTGTTGTTTATGTTTTGCAGTTTCCCCAGTACATGTTACCGCCCCCCACGTTAGCAAGGTGTTCAGCTAGGATTTAAGGGATTTTTTTAGAGGGCTTATTATTATTTTTTTTTAGCTTTAAGGTGTAACCCGCACATATTCATTCGCATATGTAGCAAAAGCATATGTGGTGTTTTATTCCTTGTAGTTATACAGTATGTATTACAAAATCATGATTTATATAATATGAGATTCGGGGGAATGATTATGCTCAGGAATTATTTAAATTTCATCGCACTCTTAATACCTAGTAGTATGTCAAAATAAGTTGGAAGGTGGAGAACATAGTGTCTTATAATTAGGTTATCTTTTTCTAATAATTAATCATTTTTTTATTCATATTGTTGTTGTTGGTAGAGGTCGTCGTGGCATCAGGGTACAAGTGTGTAGTTGTAATTGCGACGGTTATGGGTTCGATTTCCATTCGGAGGAGTGAAATGTTTAATGGTATTGGCTTTAACCATAAACACTACACTCGTAGGTTGTGGCAAAAGTATTTTCGTATTTTGAATGTATTATTAGTAATCAAACCTCTTTGGCTGTACTGAATGTAACTAGCTGGTTTTAATACCATTAAATGTGACATTCTGAAGATGCAATAAATTAAGAACATAAACTAGTTCCCGTCATTTTTAATTATTTTTCAAGCAAGCAAAATGAACGTATGTGACGAAGAAATTCGAAAGAATTCGGAAAGATTCGGAAGAAATAAATACATTTTAAAGTTTTATCACAAAGGTAAAATGCGACGAACGCCGCAAATAAAATTTGTGCGGTTTACAGACCTAATACGGTATCAATAAGAGTAGCACAAATGTCGTTCAAGCGTTTCATGTCTGGAAATTTTAGTGTGAAAGATGAGGTTCGCTCTGGCCCTGTCACAGATAAAATCAGCACCATCTTTGAGAAAGTGGAGCAAGATAAATATATTAGTAGCTACAACTCCTACGTAATAGTAAGCTGACTTAGCTGCATCAGATTTTCACCTGTTTCGGTCATTGCAGAACTCTATAAGAAGCATTAAGATAACCTCAAACGAATACTGTGAACACTACCTGTCAGATTTTTTAATAAAAAATCTCAAAATTTCAACAGAAATAATAAGTTATAATCCATAGCACTATCCATTAGATGGCAACAAGTTATCGATCAAAACGGGACATACATAGTAATAAATAAATAAAAAATTATACCTAAAAAAAATATTTTACGTTGTATGAACAATACAAAAATACTTTTGCCCCGACCTTATACGAGTATATGCATAGAATTTACTTTAAATCATTTAAATTTATTTTCTCGTATTTTCTGGATATAGTGGGGTTGGTCGTGAACCTAATATTAAAACACGCCATTGAAAATTATGCAATACTAGCATTAAACCACTACACTTCTTCGCTCCTGAAGCCAAATGCCATATCAAATTTTTTTAATTTTTTTTTTTTTCGTCGCACGGAATGGTGCTATGAGCAGTATCTGGAACTTGTGGCCCTATAGTAGGTGTGAGGGCTCTTCTTAAACGTTTATTACTCTAATATTTTTAAGCCGCATAACTTTTAACTATTTTTTTTTAATTATTTTAAAATACATGCTTTTTATAATTGTACAAAATTATTTTTTTTAATTAGTAAAGGTTAAGTGGATATATTAATGCATACAATAATTATATATTTAAGTTATGTCTTAATAAAAAAAAATTAAATAAAAAAGTACTTTTATTTAGTTCCACAAATTTTTACTATATCAAACCTTACAAAGCAAAATAATAAATAATCAATCAACTAGTTATAATAAATACCCTACCTACTTAAAAT
Organism: Heliconius erato x Heliconius himera; assembly: GCA_013421005.1. Classification (NCBI taxonomy): domain Eukaryota; kingdom Metazoa; phylum Arthropoda; class Insecta; order Lepidoptera; family Nymphalidae; genus Heliconius; species Heliconius erato x Heliconius himera. The sequence continues at coordinate 35,611 of JAATLQ010003369.1, read as the reverse complement.
TTCTTGAATTTCATTCAAATTTTTCCCTTTAGTTTCCGGTACAAATTTAAACGTAAATAAGAAAGCTACTATACATGACGCGGAAAACATCCAAAAAGTCACATCTCCACCAAGAACTTTTACCATGGTGCCGAAACTGGTGGCGACCCCGAAGCCGATTAGCCAAGCGGTTGTCATGGCAACCGCTGAACCTGTACTCCTAGCGTTGCCTCGGAACATTTCGCCTACTAAGGCACTGGGCATTGTGCCGAAACCTGAAAAGAAAATTACATATTCTCATAGACATCTTACTAAGACCCACGGTCGGGTGTGGATTCGAATCTCACTCGGGATAATGAATTATTGTCTTTCATTACCCCGAGTGGGAAAATTACTCTAGTACTCACTCTAGTTATAAGACAAGACAAAGTAAGGCAATTATAGTAATAATTTATATTTAAAATTATGACAATTATTCTACACGTCTGATCATATCATAATTTAGAACAAAACAAAAGTTTTTTTTTATTTTAAACTAAAATTATTATTGAGACATAAGTGAAGTAAATAATTATTATATGTATTATCAATTTAATATTTAAGTTTAAAAAAATATATATTTCAAATTAATAACTACCGCGGCTCATAATATGTCAAAAGTTAGGCATTGCGTGGAGAGCGGAGTGTCTAACACTTGATCCACTTTTCCTATCCTGCTATATGAAGCGTGGCTTGAAGCTATTTATTTATTCTGTAATTATTTTAATTATAAGTAGGTTTTATGAATATATCCGAACGATTTTTTTATTTTGCTTTCACTATAGACTTTACAAACTTAGCGACGGCAACGACAGCATACTATGTATAACAAATCGGAAAATTTGTTTAAGAATGGAGAAAAGTCTGTCTTTTATTGGATACTATTACATACTGCTTTTTTTAGCTTCACATTGTATACCGTACATAGCAGGATAGGCAGAATTAACCTGGGAACCTAGTGTGAAGACACTTTGTTGCCATTATCCCAGACTGTTATGTGCAGGAAAAACTATAGAATAATATTTTAGAAAACATATAAAATTAAACGTAGCGGAACTCGTACTTGCGCTTCATAGAAAACCGTCCAAGCGCATTGACCCCTGAACTGTAACTAACTAATACAACCATAAATAACTGTGGAGTTTCAAGAAATTAAGATGACTTTTTCCTTTTACAAAAGAAATATATAAATATAATACCTACCAACTTCATAAGAAAAAAAATACATGATAAGTGCGAGTAGAGGCAGCCAGCCTATCTCACCCACGACTGGGCTGAGGATTCTACATAAATAAAAGTATGTTCCAAGGATCGCCTGAAAGTAAAATAAATAGATAAATAAAGTAAATATAATTAACTATAATATAAGTTTGTAATATTTTTTTTATAAAGTAAGTAGTTGCTTTTTTCCAAATTTCGTAATTCCCGTCCCGTAGATAAAGCCGTCGTGACGCAGCGGCACAAGAGTGTGACTGTACGCTTATGGGTCCGATCCCCACTCAGGGGAATGAATTATTATTTATACAATGTCTCGAAATATTGGACGGAAAGTGGAGAACGGAGTGTCTTAACACTAGATTCCCTTTGCCTATCGGGCACTAATAAATAACAGCATGAAGATAAATTATTTTTTTATTCATAATTCTACGTCAACTAAAATTTGATTAGCACTTTCTGTATTTTTATTATCTATATATTCAATAAACGAGGGTCTCCGGATGACGAGCTGAATAAAAAGAAACTTCATAAAATGATTTCAGTCAATTTTGACTTTCTAATGAGTTTTTATTCCCGTGTTCTTTTACTTTTAATCAAGTATATATATTTTATAATATCAAACAGTATTTTTTTGCAAAGAAATATAAAAATGTTATGTTGAGGCCGGTCGTGGCGCAGCGGCACGAGGTGTGACTGCAAAATCGACTGGTTGTGGTTTCGATCCCCACTCGAGGAGATGAAATATTTACTTAAATTTATATTTCCATTTCTTCGCTCTGGTGTCGAGGTTAAGCGCGGCGTTGAGTTCTGCCACTCAACACGCAATGCCTCCAGAATTCGGCAGAAAGTGGGGAACGGAGTATTTTAACACTAGGTTCCCTCTGCCTACCCTGCTGTGTGCGGGATACAGCGTGAAGCTGATTTGATTTTTTTAATTTAATTTTAATTTTATGTTATTATCTCACCAAGCTTATAGCACAGAAAGATGTAGACACCAGCAGTAATATCCGTCTTCCTGCTCTCTCAACAACAAAAGGCGCGACCAGACTGGCTATCAACCTCGTCGCACCGATTATTATAGTTGCTAAATCTGGTCTAAAATAAACAGAAAAATGGTTTTACGTACAAAATTTTATGAAATAGACATAGTGATACTGGTAGTGTATCAGATTATTAAGAGTAATCCAAGTGCTGGTGACAAAATATAATAAAATAAAAAATCTTGATAAACAGACAGATATTATATATAATTAATAAATTTCTATTAATTCAATATCTAGGTAATTAATAAAAAAAATAAAAAATTAAAACAAAAAATATATTAAATTTTATTTCTAGTTACAATTTTATGAAACTATTTTTTATAAAAAAGTCACTCTTTAACCCTCTGGGTAAAGATAACTTAATGTCTCCAATCGACCGAATTCTATACATTACGCGTTATATGTGCCGCGCTTTTATATTGGTTTTTAAGTGGTTATTAATAAAATTAATTACCATTGAAAAACCATTAAATGGTTTTTTACCATTAAAAAACCATTAATTTATATGTACAAATAGTAATTGATACGAAATAATCAATTAAAATGTATACCTTCATGTATTGATTGCATTTTAAATAAAAAGACACCTGTCGAGTGTTACATAGTGGAAAATACATTAAATATTTTAAACCTGTTTAGTAATATCTTAGAATTAATTAAAACGAAGCTCATTTTTAACATTATATAAAATTAGACAACGTAAAGATACATAATTAAGCATGCTCTATTTAGACAAGACTGAAATAAAAACGGTATTTAGAACTGAATCTATAAATTGCGGGAAATCTTGCAACGTTAATACACTTCTTGCCTTAAAATTTGCTTAAACAAATATATTTTTTTAATATTTTTAAATTATTAAATATTTTTAAATTGTTGAAGCCATCAAGGCACAGAAACACAAGCGTGCGACTGTAATCGCGACGGTTGTGGGTTTGAGCCTCACTCGGAATAGTAAATTATTTTCATTTCCCCGTATTGGTATTCGGCAGTTAACGCAGAGAGAACCTGGGAATTAAGTTTTAAGACACAGTAGAAATGAAGCCTACACTGTTAGGGTTGAACGAGGATATATGGCCTAATAGGATAGGCGCTTCACTTTCTAAAAATCCTACTAACAAAAATAAAAATAGGGAATATATTTTGTAAATACGTTCTACATGCAGCTAACACGCAATTTTTGCATATTGGGCGGAGGAAACATGCGTTGATTTTTTTTAATAAATTACTAGTCATATTCTGAAAAAACTGAGATTTATAATGGTCACTTTCGTTAATTAAATAATCTAATTTGGTTCACCACTATAATGGCACCACGATCACTTTTATTAATGTCATCCTTTCCATATAATATTCTCACCTAGTTTATTGCGGACGACAGAACCTACTGTCGAAATAAGTATCTCAATATTTTCAATTAACGGAAAAAGGATTCATTTAAAGAGAAGAAAAACAAATAATAACTAGGTTAGACTAAGTAAAAAGTACTATAACCACAAAAGAAAATTGAAAATGTAATTTTTTTTTATATATGACAACAATCTAAGGATTAAAAAAAAGAAAGTAATTTTAATAATTTCAAATTACTTGGGGACATTTGAACATTTGATCATACATTTGATTGGATTTTTTATTTACACAACGTAAAGGGCATCTATCCCGCACTGCACGCATCTATCCTACCTAATATTTTTAGAGTGAGCAACTATCTATATATAAAGGGGCATCTCATCATCCCCAAAAAAGGGGTTGCGCGAAAAGCAAAATTTTGTAAAAAATGCAATTAATAGGTCAAAAAAACTAAATAATAATTTAACGTAAGGGATTAAACTAGCTAAATTCAAAGACATCATTCACATAAAATTTATAATTTTCTGAAATTAATTGGCTATTTTCGAAATTAATACTCGTCCTATCACTTAATTTACATATCATCTCGTATTACGAAACAAAGCTTGTAAATTCTTATCGACATCTACGTTTGGTCGAACTCAGAATAAAGTTTTCTTCAAATCACTCAGCAGTTAGCCTTAGCGCCATAAAACAAATAATTTGCCTAAGAAAAGATTAAGTAAGGAAATTTGCTTACACAATTAAACTTTGTTAAAAAAATATTTTTTAAGTCATCACGTCATCATCGTGCTTACAGTCACGACACGACTACCGAAATCCATGATATTTCAAGACAAATTTACCTTATAGTAGACCCAGCAGTTTGAAATATTGTGGTAGCAAAAAACAAAACAGCAGCTACTCCACTCAACTGTTGTAAAGTACACAAACTTAGAGTTATAAAAAGTGAATTTCTATTGGCCTTGACTGTGAATATTTTAATCCAGGCTTTCCAGCTGTGGCCTTCGTCAGGACTCGTTCCTCTGACAGATTCAAAGACATTCTCCAGGTCTTTTAGACGCCCTAATGAGCGTAATGTGTTTTTTGCTTCCATTTCTTTACCTGGAAAAATAAAATAGTCTAAATTCAGTAAAGAATTTATATATATTTAAATCTCAAAAACTGCTGATTCAATGTTGAATATAAACGAGGTAGGCTATTATAGGCTATTATACTAAGTCAGTCGTTTAGATGTAACCCTCCGTACCTGCGGTCAGAGTTACTCTTAGTTATTTATTTTAAGGAAGGACATTCAAAATATGGTCACTTCACATTCAAATAAAATAAAAATAATAAAACCAAAACTTTAACAAGCAACGAGAACAATAAAAAAAAAGAAATAAAAAAATAAAAAAAGAACTTTTGCACATAGGAAGTAAGAATGGAGCCTAGTGTTAAGACACTCTGTTCTCTATTAAAACACTTCCGTTCCCCACTTTCCACTGAATTCTAGAGGCATTGCGTGTTGAGTGGTGAAACTCCTCGCCGAGCTTTGTTTCATTACCGAATCCACAACCTTCGCGTTTACAGTCGCAAGCTTATGCTTCTAGGCTACGACAGCTTCAAAAAAATTGTAATTGTTAGAATTCTCTTTTCTAATCTAATCTTAAGACACTCCGTTCTCTACTTCTCTTATTTTTACATAATCCTTACAGAAAATATTTTTTTAGCATAATCATTCCCACAAGCTCGATCTGTATACAGAAAATTCCATATATTATCGATAAATAATAAATAACTTACCTTTTATCGCATAATACACAGGTGACTCCGGTATGAAAATAATACCAATAACATGTACAATATTTATAACCAACACTATGTAACCTGTTGAAGCGTAAGACACCATGGAGCCCACTGTATACGCTGCTAGTGTACCGGAAATACCCACAATGGAAGTGGATGTGAGAAGAATTCCTCGAATATTTGTAGAACTGAAAATATATAAAATGAAGATGTAAATGTGTGACTGTAAAATCGATTGGTTGTGGGTTCGATCCCCACTCGAGGAAAAAAAATATTTACTTACATTTATATTTTCATTTCTTCGCTCTGGTGTAGGGGAAAAGAACTTAGCGGAAAGTGGGGAAAGAAGTGTCTTAATACTAGGTTCCTTCTGCCTACCCTGTTGTGTGCGGGATACAGAGTGAAGATGTAAATTGTGATATTTTTCGACTCGGATGGCAGTTTTGCTGAGAAGAGCCGGCAAGAAGCTATTTTATTTTTATTTTATTTCCTCGCTTTTGTAAAAAGACAATACGTGGTGTTAAGTTCCACTACTTAACACGCTTTTCGATACCATTATAGTACTTTAGGACAGTAAAAAGGCTTTACCTAGCAATATGTTTTTTGTATATTAACTTTAGTTATTCCACTAACAGATATCATAGACTTGAAACTGTGGAGGAGTAGAAGCTCATTTACAAACTAGCACGTTCCCGAGATAAAATGACGCAAGATATCGCAAAAGATCTTTACGTCAGAGATTCCCAGGGCACGCTGCTCTGTAATCATGCCTCTGTGAAGGAGAGATGAAGAAGCTACTTCTATGAGTTGCTGAAAACTCAGCCTCCATGCTGACTTCATCACGACTCAGCGAACTTTGGACTTATTACCCCAATAACCCTTGATGAAACTCATAATTGCCTTCGACGCATCGAGAACGGAATAACGATGGTACGAGTACCTGGAGGCATGTAGAGAAAAAACGAGAACTCTGCGTGGCTTTTTATATCTGCAGAAGGCCGTTGACTGAGTGACTCATTAGTGTATTTGATGGGCATTGCGACCCAAAGGTATCCCTGAGGCCTTTATTGAGATTATCAAAGACATGTACCACGACTCCGCATCTATGGTTAGGACTACTGTTGGCGATACTAAACCCTTCCTACAGTAGGAGTTCACCTGGGATCGGCTCTTAGTCCGTTCTTATTTAATGTAATGCTCGATACTGTCTTGGCTCACATCCAGGACCAGCCTCCATGCCCGACGATGTATGTCGATGACATAGCACTTATTGATGAGAATCCACTGCTGCAGGAGCGTAAAGTGAATCTCCGGAAGTGTACGCTTGAAAACGGCGGTTTTAAACTAAATGTGTCAAAGCCTACGGAGGCCCGGATTTAAATACTATCTAATATTCATATTCTTGGAGTCCGTGACGTAGCGGATAAGCTCCAAGAGCGTCGTCTACAATAGTTTGGCGCGTTACACGCCGGCCTAACAACTATGTCGGATGGAAGTGTCTTGCTATATCTGTCCCTGTAGTGAGACCTCCCGAATGCCCAGAGCTAAAGACCGTGAAATGTCGGTTGAATAGGAAGGCAAACCTTGGCAATAGAAAGGAAAAGATATGAAATATTATTATGACATACATGGTACTTGTATGTAAATAAGTTGTTAAGTTTTGTTTCTTTTTTTTCTCACGTTGTATTCCTCATAAAGCACGGTAGACAGAAGGAACCTAGTGATAAGATACTCCATTTCCCCACGCACCGATTTTCGAGATATTGTGTTTTGAGTAACAAAACTCAACACTGCGCTTTTGTCTTGTTACAAGAGCAATAAAATAAAAATAAATCATCCCACCATCGGAAGTCGAACCACTTACATTAAGACACTGTGCCACTGCGCCTCGATGGCATCATCTTAATTTGTTTAAGTTTTTTTTTTATTTAAAATGTATAATATATTAAAGTACTAGCGGCCCGCCCACGGCTTCGCCCGCTTAAAATACATGATTATTGATTTAAGCAGAATTGATTGACAACTATAATAAAATAAAATAAATAAATAAATCAGCTTCACGCTGTATCCCGCGCACAGCAGGGTAGGCAGAGGGAACCTAGTGTTAAGACACTCCGTTCCCCACTTTCTGCCGAATTCTGGAGGCATTGCGTGTTGAGTGGCAGAACTCAACGCCGCGCTTAACCTCGACATCAGAGCGAAGAAATGGAAATATAAATTTAAGTTAATATTTCATCTCCTCGAGTGGGGATCGAACCCACAACCAGTTGGTTTTACAGTCACACTTCTTGCCGCTACGCCACGACTGGCATTGTTTACTTTATTGTATAAAATATTGAATAATAGTGCTTCAAAAATATATATTTTTATCAACAGTCATAAAATCAAGACGTTTCGAATGTCATTCTTTAGCCAGGGTCATACCAGCGCGATTTTTATATAACATTCGCTGGCAAGCTAATGCCTTGAGTTCATTCAAATGACGATAACTTTTTTTTTAATGAACCGATTTTGATGAACCAAACTTTAGAACCTAAATTAATTTAAAACAAAGCAATTGGTGAAATTTTCAATTAAATCGGTTCAGTAGTTTCAGAGAAAAATGCGGACAACAATATGTCGACAGACAGACAGACAGACAGACAGACAGACAGACAGACAGACAGACAGACAGACAGACAAGAAATTCAAAAAAAATCTTTTTGCTTTCTATTAGTCTTTTTAAGTGTCCCTCTATCCATTTCAGTCAAAATTACTAAATGTACAGACAAAATATTTTTACTGTCTTATTATATAAAATATAGAGATTTCATATAGGGATCGAACCCACAACCAGCCGCGTTAAACTGTCACACACTTATGTCCGCTGCGCCACAACTATCATCGAACTACCCCTATACGTATAATAAATAAAAATTGTCATTGTTCTAATTATTCTTCATCAATCCATGAAATAAAGAATTTCTTTAATAAAATGCTTTATGTATAATATTTTTCTTTCATAAATTTTATCGATCTCAATTAACATCACAATGGCTGTTGAAAGGATTGGCGTTTCTCCAAAAGCATTCTTGATTCTAAATTATGGCATCGACGACTGACAATAGACTAAGCTATTGATTTTTGTTTTTATATAAGAACAATGTAATAGATCGTATTTTTCTTTTAAATATGGGGCTTCTGTTTGTATGGAAAACAAAATTTATAATAATGTAAGCATATAATTATTACTTGGCCGAGGTGTCCAACTACGTAGAGTTTTTACATTAATTCAAATATATCTTTGGGGAAATTTTTATGGTTTTTAATAAAGGGAAACCTTTGAAATTTTAAAACTAAATTAATTATCATTTTCAACCGAATGATAGTCTCTGGCTCTGGCAGCTTCGCAAAATTCATCTCTTCAAACTTTTAAGATTTTTAGGAAATCTGCAAAAAAATATCATCTTATTTGTATTCCAAATATACTCTTAGTATATATAAATTTTTATACAAATCATGAATCAATCAGCTTCACGCTGTATCCCGCACACAGCAGAGTAGTCAGAGTGTGTGGTTTAGCACCTAGTGACACTCCGTTCTCACTTTCTGAAGAATTCTGGAGGCATTGCTTGTTGAGTGGCGGGACTAAGTTATTACACGATACCGTATATTCTGCTATTAATATTAAATTCAATACCGGCAAATAAAATGTCGTATTCATTTCTATCCGTATGATAAATATTTTTTGTTCATTTTAACGATTTTATTGTCTAAACTCTAGTTGGCGTTATCAGTTACAAGTTACAACAGCCACTACTGTTAAAAATCGGAAGCGGGTAACGTTTTTAAAGAAACACGTTAAAAACACACGTCGTCTATATGATTCTAAACTATTTTGAAAGAGATACTATGTAATTGCAATAAGTGATATGTACCACCTACTAACAATACTTCACACTAGTTTCCTTCCAACAGGGGCCGTCACTTACACGCGAGTGCCCCCGATTGACACAATTCCACTGCTTTTATAGTTATTCTATATATATTTCCACCTAAATCTACTCTCTTTTACACGAGTACGCTAACACTACTTTGTTGAAAACCTAATAAATAAATCTACAAGCCTA
>JAATLQ010003369.1:1672-24133 GCA_013421005.1 Heliconius erato x Heliconius himera | reverse complement strand
CCCGAAGCATGCTATGGAAATTTGTGTTCACAAAACACAATCATAGCCTTTAGTGATATAGGTATAAGGAATATTATTGTATGTACAAACGATGTTATGGTCCACAGTGCAGAATGTATTACACATTCACGCTTGCAGCTGCTGTCAGGGAAACAGTAACATTTGGCCTTCCAAGTGAATATTGAATTTAAACCTACGGTTTTGTTTTTGAATATTTTGTAGAGAAAAGATAAATGAGAGAGATCTTTTCCGTCAATTTTGTAAATTTTATTTTAAAAAAAGCAATAACTACATACAGAATTTTAAACGATATATTTAAAAAAAATAGTTGACAAAGAAAAATTTTCGAGGAATCACAAGTCACTGGCCACTGCGCCATGGCGGCCTCAGGCAGGCTAAATTGCTTTTAAATTAAATAAGCTCTGTAAATAGTATTTAAGTATTTTTGTGATACAATGATACAATCTTAAGAGATTGAAGCCTTTAAATTTTAGAGAAATAATAAAAAGATAAGATTTATAAAAATATTTATTGGAACCTAAAATCCAAACTGCAGAGCGATTAAGCAATAGGAAATGTTATTTAATTACCAAATATCCTGTTCACCAAGTTTTACAGCAGAACGGTTTGTTAGATCTAACTAAAGGATTATATACGATAACGTCTAAAACTGATCAGCTGTAAGTAATGGCTTCTTTTCAAAACGCGAGGGTAAACGCTGCGAAATCTGCTACTTATCGGTCGAGTATCGTAAATTGATATGGATTGCGTTGTTGAATGGAACCGTTACGATGATGTATGATGATGATGATGTATGGTGTAATATGCGGCTGAAGGTGACTTAAGTCTGCCGTTTGACCACGGTAGGACGAGTGCTTTAGACATTATTTGATAAATATTAACTGGCAATTGAAATATTGCTTAATATCGATATCCTGCTCCGATTTTAACGCGATTATACATGATATAAGTTAAATTTATGTGTGAAAAAGTTCTAAGACAATTTTAAGGATTAAAAGCTTGCTTTTTAACTATTAATTCCTTAAATGTGCTGATTTTTGCGGAAAAGTGGGGAGCGGAATGTCTTAACACTAGGCTTCCACTGCCTACCCTGAAACATGCAGGATACAGCGTGAAGCTGACAAAAAGATATAAAGAGATAGATTTGGCACGTCCCTGTGTACAGTTGAGAGTTCCGAGAACACAATATTAAAATTTTTCTACTAATAACTTGTGGCATATCTTAGAAGTCTCTAAGAGCATAACTTAAAAGCGCTAAAATCGATCCTATATCAAAGTGAGTGAGAGTCAAAATGGCGTCGTTAGTCAACTTTTATCATCTTGCAAAGTTTCAACCGTTTCCGTTTATTTTCAAGCGGTCTCCTAACTTTGAGGACATAAATACATACATATATCTCTTATAGACTAAATTAAGTATGGTGGAGCGTTTATATGATATATTACAGTTGCTACTACTACAGCGGTAGCGAAGACGATATGGTCAAAAGGCTGATCTGCAGTGCAACAATGGCAACGACGAAAGACGTTGTGGAATATAATTTAAAAATGGCCATTAAAGATAGAAACGAAGTGGTCATATCCTCTTGAGTAGAGATTATGACCACTTCTGTTATACCTTCCACATCCTGAATCCATCCTCCGATGGGCACTTAGAGTAAAAAACAAAACTATATAATACTTTTGACTTAAGTAGATTAAGAGAAGAGTATTAAGGGCTTAAGGTATAGATTGCACGAATAGCTCGCTTCTGCAGGACAAATATTGGTTTTATTACCGGCTGCATTACCCCAAAAGTAAAATCTCACAGGACATGATACTGTGAAAGTAGCTGAAATAAACAAATCGGGCCGTTTCCACGTCAGTTAATAATCTAACTTTTTTTGACCGCGAAAACTGTTGAGCTAAGTCTATAATAATAGCATAATCTCAACTCTCAACTGTAGGTTCCCACTGTCTACCCTGCTAAAGAGAAAGGGCCATGAAGCTATTAAAACCAAAGGAAAATGATAAACCGATTATTCCTCTATAAATGGTGCCTCACATTAAGTTCAAATAAACACTTTAATCAAATTCTATTTACGACGCATACAAAAAGGTTTTGCCGCTCAATCTTATTTGAATAAGAGAACTGCCTCCGAGAGATTACAAAAGCGAATACTTTGCTATACGATTCTCAACTTTATTACCATTTTGTAACAATTGTTGCAATGCGGAATGATGAAATATTGTATATTCGTAGCGAATAATTCAGTCCACAATACAATATAGATGCCATTAACGATGTCATATTTAAAGGAGGGAAATATAATTTTTGTGTTTTTAACTTGTTGTCAAATTTTCTACCAGAGTAAGGAAATTGTTCTTTCTTACAAGTAGGGGTAATGGGTTCGAACCCATTACCACCACGCTTGCAGCCTTAGAGGAGAAAACGGACTTCGGAGTAAGTACTATAACAGTAGATTCTCTCTTGTCTGTTCTGTTATAAGAGGGATAAATCGTTTAGCTAAAAAACATACGACTAATATAACAAAAATGGAACTTAGCATGGAACCTTATTTTATATATATGTTAAAATAAAACTTTATTAATTTAAATATTTAAATAATTGATTACAATTAATATAGTGCGAGTTTTTTGTCTAGCCATACAAGAAAACTAATAACCCTTCCTTAGCAGTCGGGAAAAATATCTAATAAATATTACACTAAGCAAAATTTTGAATCCACAACCATCGTGGAAATATAGACACTTTTCAACTATACCATAACTAAATACGACATATACAAATATCTATCAAAATGTATGGAGCGTTATCGAAATTTATAGGATCTAACGAATTATTTATTCATCGAATTATATAATCTCACAATTCTCGAATAAAATCTACAAACTAACGGGCAATTTCATCAAAATCAGCCTTCCAAACCATTGAATAATAGATAGGTTTGCTTTACCAAAGTAGGCCTTAGAAGGTCGCCCCGTGTCGATATACCTTTTCAGCTAGATTAATCTTTCGCTCTGAGATTAAATCCCGCGCTGTCTTATATCAATCAAAACTAACGTAGACAGTTTTTGCGCTATCTGATCGAAATCTGAAATGGTCGTTTAGTATGAAAGATATTTTTTTTATTTAAAAGTTTGGTGTAAGCGGCGCGGAATTTGCTGGTCCTATTTTTGGTATTATTAGTTTTTTCTTAATTATCAAACTGTTTCTTTTAAGTAGTTTTGTTGGAAAGCATATATAATTTTTATAAGTAAACATATGATACCAGCCGTGGCGCAGAGGGCGCAAGCGTGTGATACAGTACAATAATAATGTAATCTAATGTTGTTTGGACTTGTTTATTTTTTATTATATCGATACTTATTTACTTTTTACGTATGTAATCTGTTCGTTTAAGGAAACTCTTAACACATTTATGATGAAATTATCTCTCACATTTTGCTTCTCCCCTGATTATGTATGAACAAAAAAAAACTTTGTAAATCTTCACACAGAAAAATAAAACACTTTTCCCCATTTCGCTGGGTGGTAAAGAATTGTGAGAGATGACAAAGTTTGCACTTCCCAAACGAAAACTTAGACAATCGACTCAAATTATGCGAGAGGAGGTTTTCTTTAGCGATGAAACTCCCTCTATGCTCTGATTTTATCTCTACATCTGAAGAAAAAAATCTTTGCAAAGACAATATCGTTAAATCGATTAATTTTACGCGGCTGAATGAACTTCTCAAATGAGAATCCTTTTTAATTATTTTTTATTATATATATAGAGGGCAAGGATTTTTCGATATTGCAAGTTGAGTAGCGGAATTCAACACCGGGTTTTTTTTGCCTTCGTGCTCTGGCACCACCTCTGGCAAATTAATTAAAATATTAAGAAATTATAATATATTCCTTCGAGTGGAGATGGCACAACCGTCATCATAAAATCATAAATCAAAAGTAATCATATCAATGCACTTTTTATAGCTTTAAAATATATGTATTTATATAATTTTATAAATATTTCATTTCCTCGAGTTGGAACCGAACCCACAACTTGTCGCGTTCAGCCGCATGCTTGCGCCTCTGCGCCACGACTGGCGTCAATGAACCTACATAATAATACTTACACAAAGTTACGTAAGTAGTAAATTGTTTTATAACTCATAAATATTAAATGAAAATATTAATCCAGTCTTGGCTCGTCATAGAAGGAACTGGCATATTCTTGTTCCTTCACCCCGCCGACATTCATTGTGCGAAATAAACTCATCTTATCGTAAACAGAATCTTGGAACAACAGAGCGCGCCTGTTTTTACAACAAAGACATGTTTTATTATTTTTATGTGCCGTATTCAGGATATTTCTGCAGTGCCTGTAAAGACATTTTATTGCGATATGTAAAAAAATCTATAAATAAAAACCACTTCGTTATTTGATTTTTGTCAAGTCTAGTTCCAAAATACACAAAGAGCCAAAAAGCAGTAACTGTAACGCGGCGGTTGGGGTTCGATCCCCACTCAAGGAAATGAAATATTTATTTGTATTTATATTTCTTAGCTCTGGTGTCGAGGCAAAGCGCTGCGTTGAATTTCGCCACTCAACGCTCAATGCATTCAGAATTAGGCGGATGATAGAAAACAGAGTGTCTTATCACTAGGTTCTCCCTCTGCTTACCCTGCTGTGTGCGGGATACATCGTGAAGATAATTCATTTTTTATTGTTTAGAGAAACGTCAATTTTAGATAGTTGCAAATACTATGATATATATCTAAAATTGTGTTTTCTTTTGCCGTTTGGAACCATTTGCACCTAGACCCGTCGCCGTCCGTTAGATACACGACTTGCGCTACGATGGCATCAAATTGAATTTTCCTCTTTTGTGGAGAGAACACAGTTTACTTTTAAACGGTTTCTATTTTTTAGCTTCACGTTATACCAAAATTCGAAACATTGCGTGTTGAAAGTCGATCTAGCTTTTGTCTGATCACAGCAAGGAAATGAAAATTAAGTCGATCCCCCGAGTGAAAGCCATGCTGAAAGTCATACGCAATTCCACTGCACCACAGCTTAACAATTATGTGTATAATAATCCATAACGTTTAAAATTTACTCAAAATAAATGTTCGTATAGTAAGTTGCTCGAGGCTTTCGTGGCTCAGTGACACAAGAGTGTGAGCGCGACGGTTGTGAGTACGTTTCCCACTCGAGGAAATGAATTACTATTTATTAATATTTCAATTTCTGTGTTCTGTTAACAAGGCAAAGCGTAGCGTTGAATTTCGCAACTCAACACGCAATGTCACGAAAATTCGATGGAAAATAGGGAACAGAGTGTCTTGACACTAGTCTCTCTGCCCCGCTGTATATAGTCCAGAAACAGCGTGAAGCTGAAAAAAAACTATACTTTTGTGAAAATGATACTCAGCAGTCATATTTGTTGGGACGGTCACCGAGATGCTAAGCCCAAACGTACTGGAACGACCGCTTACTTCAGAGTTTAGAGGTTTCAGCATGAATATTTAAGTATTAAGAGACTTGGCTAGACTAATAAGTACCTTTGCTCTTTTAGCTAAAATAATGTTAATCCTACCAATATTATAAATATGAAAGTTTGTGAGAATGGATGTTTGTTCCACTTTCACGCAAAAACTACTAAAGGGATTTTGATGAAAGTTTATTACAGAAAAGGGAAAATCTTGCAAATATTTCATTGACATCTTCAATCATATTATTCTTCCACCTCTATCAGATTACAACCAGCAAGAATTTATTATGAAGGATAGCAATCGAATCAAAGTTTCCGGTTAGTTACATGAGGTCACAGATTATCAGATCATATCAGATTTTCTGATAGAATTCCCGGTCGCCCCCTAAACTAACTACGTTATACTGTGCTATTAGTTTGTATGATATATTGTTTAGCTTAGAGAGAGTTTACTATGGGTTTTTTACGGTTTCACGCTGTATCCCGCATACAGCAGGATAGACTGAGTCCCCTGTGTCAATATACTCCGTTCTGCATTTTTATCTAAATTATCAATATGCCGTTTGAGGCCGTCGTGGGTTCGTTTGCTAGTCTGGAAAATTTAAATTTTTAATGTTTTTAATTCTTTACTTTAATATTGAGGCAAATCGCGCCGCTTAGCTCAGCCACTTAACACGTAATGCCTCGAGAATTCGGCAGAAAGTAGGAAACGGAGTGCCTTAACACTAGGTTCCCTCTGCCTACCCTACTGTATGCGAGATGCAGCGTGAAGCTGATTTTTATAATAATATAAATCTAAAATATGACTAAGAATGTTACGTTATATATAAAAAAAAGTGTAAATAAATTTATTTGGCCACCGAGACCAATTTCGAGTCGCCTCGTAAATCAAGAGTTCAGATAAAACGAAGTAGATCACATCCTGAAGGAGTACTCATCTCAACTTTGTCTTATACCTATCTACTTTGCGTCTATTGCGGACTTTTGGAGACATAATGGAAGTTAAATAAAACCTAAGTTCTAGATAAAGCTTTTCTTTTTATTTCCTTTACAGAATTCGTCCTCTATTACGTACACACTATATTTTCCATATTCTTCGCGTAATCAAAGCACATATTCTTTGATTACGCGGCGAATAACGATAACAAACTTAAGTATGCGGGCCTGTGCATTCATTTTGTATTAAAATGATTTCTAAATTTGTAATTATTTTTTTCTATAGGAAATTCACTCTTCGGATTTTTTTCTTTATTTGTATGATAAGTAAAAATTTCAATACAAAGAATCACTTAGAGAGAACTTCATGAAAAATCTAACTTGTAAGCTAATTTAATTTTAAGAGAGATAAAGAGAAATAAAGATAAGGCAAATTCTAAAATAAAATATACTTCTGCATGCTGTTTACTAATCTAAACGTATTTAATACAACCCTCGGCAAGAGAGGCGCAATACTAATACTTCAACTTGGCAATTACTATGTACCGTGAGCTACATTTTTGTCCAAAGTGTCATTGTCGATACCGTCTCCGTATTTAATGTTAATTGACAAATTATTAACAATTTAATTATTGATTAACAATAATTCCCTTATTGCTAAGTTAGTATATCTATACATGAGCGAAATAACCATTGTGGTGCAGGAGCACAAGCGGTGTGAGTTCTATCTCGAGGGAATGAATTATAATTTATTAATATTTTCATTTCTTCGCTTTGGTACCCAGGAAAAAGCGCGTTGAGTTTCGCCACTCAACATGCAACGCCTCCAAAAAATCGGTGGAAAGGTAGGAACGGAGTGTCTTAGTGGGAAACGGCGTGTCTTAACACTAAATTCCCAAGTTCCCTGTGCCTACCCTGCTAAATTCGGGATTTAGGAAGCTCAAAAAACCTACATAGCTCCAAATAGAAAACGAACGCGTAACCATCATACAATTAGACACTTCACAATTGACCTACAATGCTCTCCTCTGACATAGTCCTTGTCAAAGTTGCTCTGTAAACTTAATATTTCAGTTAATATCACTGTGTAAGTCACATCAAGTTTCAGTTTCAGTTTAAAGCGCGTCCCTCGGGGCACGACGGGTTGTGGTAAAATTTAACAGGGAAATATATGATTAACATAAATGTATTGACGATTATACATCACTGATTTCCAAAGGCGACGGTCACTTTTCAAGCTATAGTCATTTAAACTAATAGAAAGATATAATTCTGTAACATTGCCTTTATGTATTACATAAAGGCAATAACGGCATCTTGAATATTAAAGATTTTTTCTAGCTGTATACCGCATATAAAAAGATACACAGGGAAGAGTAGTGCGCGTGCGCACGAGCGTTTTTCACTTTTCCCGACATTGCGTGCTGAAAAGCGGAACCCAACGCTGCGCTTTGTCTTATTGCCAGAGCATGGACATGAAAATAAATCATTCTCCGGAATGGAAACCGAACCCACAACCGACCATAACTCTAGTGTTGCTGCGCCACTCAAAAATAATAAGGAATAACTAGAATAGCTTCCGATGGACGAATATGGGTCAAATGCATGCTATGTCACTTATTAAGTGTCAGTTCCGCGGTCACTCCAGGCAAAAGGGGCGCCGCGAACAGTCTAGTATAAGTAATTAATATAAGCCGCGAGCTGGCATCTCGCCAGAACGTGCTGAACTCTTCGTGGACGTGAAACGTGCTGAAGATCTAGTTCCTATGAAAAATAGAATTTATTTGCACCATAATATAAAATACGAGATATTATGTTATTAGGCCGTCTCGGCGCAGGGCCGTGTGTGACGCGATGATTGTGGGTTAGAACCACACTCGGGGGAATGAATTAATTGTGGTGTGACTTGACCGCAGTGACTTAGTTCTAATAGACAAAGTGCAACTTTGAGTTCCGCTACTCAACGCGTAATGTCTCGAGCTCAAGCGAGGCTGCGCAAAGCTGAAAATAAATTAAACAAGCTATTTAGACTTAAGCCTGACTCGTATAAACTCATGAAATATAATCTAATTTATCTCTGCAATAAAAGTTGGCCAGCGACACTGCGAGGTAATCTGCATATCCCGGAGGAACTCCACTACCATTTGTGAAGTAAAGTATTTATGAATTATAAACTTATAAGTTTTATATTTACTGCTTTATATTTTTATATTTTTTTTTATCTTACTGCCACAGTACATAATTAATGAATAAAATAAAAATTAGAATGTAGCATTTTAAAGCCAAGTTATGAAAATCAACAAAAAAAATTTACAAATCAATCGCGTATTAAAAATCAACACCGATTTTGACGTCAATCGCAACCACTGTTATACACGAACGACCTTTTCCATGCATTTACTATATGAATAATTAGTACGGTGACGCCCGACTCATCGATATGGGGACATATTTTATTCAACAAAACCGCTACCGGCTACATTACATGTTACGATACTGGCAGTAACAACTTTACTTTTTTTTTTTTTTTTTTTTTCGAATGGACTTTAATGCTGTTGACCTGGAATGGTCTTGACAGCGTCACCGGGCTGGGAGGGGCGAGTGTAGCTCGCCTAACTTTACTTATATATGATTCTCTTCGAGCATTATATTGATTTTTGTCTCAATTAAATTTATTATGACAATTTAAAATATTAGCGCAGGTTTAGGGTGTTATTTTAAATATTTATATGCTTTTTGTATATATTTTTTGTTTTCATTTAATATATAATTTCTTTTACAATATTTTCATGATTATAGTAGGTCAAAGAAAACACAATGCTATAGTTAACACTTAATTTAAACGTGACCACTTTGGGGTTGAACCTCATTCGATTACGCTTGCAATATCTTCGCTAACTGTTTGGACATTAAGATAAAAATAAAGAGACAGATTTCCTCCTTAGATTAATCTTATACGTGACACGAGCGGCTGTCACTCAACACGTACTGCCCAAATAGGCGGAAATTGAAGTACTTCCGTCTATTTCAACCCCTAAGTAATAACATGACCCCTCGTTGTAAGCGATATAACGTGAGTGCAAGTTAATTTATATATTACTTTTATCTATATTTATGTAAGTATGTTTGAGGCCGGTCGTGGGACAGGGTCACAAAGTATGATTGTTAACGCGACAGGTTGAAGGTTCCATTCTCAATTTTTCCTCGCTATGGTGTCGAGGCAAGTCAGGCGTGGTGCTTCCGTCATCAATACCCAATGCCTCCAGAACTCAGCGGAAAAGCGGATTCCCAGGTTCCCTTTGCCTACCTTGGTATGTGCTTGATACATTCTTCTTCTTCTTCATAAATAAAATTACCCTTATATACTTTTTAAAACAATTATAATAACAATTAACTTTAAACTTAAAATAACCCGTTGGAGGCGGCCGAGCTAATATACAAAAATAGTTATATGTAAAAGTTAATATTTTTGCTTTTGTTTTTATCAATAAAATTTTATTTTTAGTGTACAATCCGCGTACTCATATTTTATTGACAAACAACAATAGGCCAATGTGAAATTGTATGAAGTAGGTAGTGTGTTTGACAATTATGTTAAACGTGAGATCGTTTTTATTATTTGATGACGGGTAATATTTTCATTCAAAATAGATATTGATAAAGTTACACCAAAAATGTACTAATACTTAAGTGAACTAAAAAGCTGTTGGAATCATACTCAGAACTATATTTATATTTATACATAATATAGTTCAGTTTAATAAAAGAACATTTTATGCTACTCGGAAATGTTATAAGAATTGACAACAGCTTGATAAATAAGTTTTTTGTTTCTAGATCTCTCTATCTGCCTATTTTAAAATACAGAATTTCCATCAGAATCCATTTCTTATCAACATATCTGGAAACAAAGCTAATTAACTCAGTAAAGGCGGTTATATCGACACAATGAGGTAATCAAGGTAACTTGTAATGAAAACATCATCATTAGTGACTTCACTTGGAACTACTTCATTAAATCTTTAATTGAGGTAGTTCATCACCTTCATTTACGATACGTTAATGTTGTATTTTGAATTTATAAATGAAAATTAGATTCTTGTACTGTGATTTGAATGTTATTTACATTCATCATAATATTGTCGCAATGTAAATTATATTTTAAACTGTAGGAGACCTTTGTAGACCTTCGAAAACACAGTATCCAAAATATTGGAGGAAGGTCACATACAAAGCACATAGACCCTCCGGAGGACATGTATGCTGAATGGTTGTTGAGAGTGGACGAGGCGAAAGAGGTATGCAGAGACTATAGCGTTTGGCTCTCCGTTCTCTCTGATTACCCTGCTACGAAACAGCGTGAAGCTAAGTTTTTTAAAACTATAGGCCGTCGTAGCGCAATGGCAATAGCGTGTGATTGTAACGCGATGGTTGTGGGTTCGATTCCTACTCGGGGAGTTAATTATTATTTATGAATATTTTCATTTCGTCATATAGTACCACCACTCGACACAGAATGTCTCAAAAATTCGCCATGAATCACTATTTGTCGTGGTCACAACGCCCCTGGGCTAAGTCTGGTCTCAATTTTTTCTTATCCAATATTTTTTTGAAATGTATTTTATCTTATTAAATATACCGCTCGTTATGTAAAATATAATAATAAAATTTTAGTTGATACAAATGAAGATGACGGAATGTCTCTGAGATTCGCTCATTAAAGATTTATCACTTTATCAGATAATGTGATAAAATAAATTTCACAAAAAACATATGAAATGATCAGATTTTGTATTTATAAGACACTCAGTTAAATAAAGTGCTTAAATTTTTTACGTGTATTTTCACACGTATTAAAGACTAAAACTTTTTTTTATTATAAAATCAGTTTTAACCAAAAGGTGTATTTTAAGTTTTAGGATTAAACACAAACAGTTACAAACAATAAAATGGACGTCCAAATATTTAATGTTTAATAAACATCCATCCACTACTACTGTACTATATAGTAATCAAAAGTAAAAATAGATTTTCCATATTAACAATTAAAATTTAAAGATTTTTTTATTAACTTCTTTATTGTAAGACCTACTAGTTAGTATTATAATACTATTTTTATTTCGATATTTTATAACTTATTTTATGATTACAAACAGAGTACTCCCGAAAATTCATGAATTGTTGCAAATAAGCTTAAATCTACTACTGCCTATGTTTAGATTAAGCTTACTAAAATATATCTATCAAAGAGATTTTTTGGTTGAACGGTTAAAACTAAAGCTATGTATTAATATAAACTTACAGGAATAGATTATTTTTGTAAAATGTAATGCAAAGGCAGCGATTACGTTTATTAAAAAAATATATCAGAAAAAATATTATCAACAAAAAAAATATTTATACAAATATAATAAAATTGTAGAGTGTGTTAAAGTTTTGTTGTTTTTTTCTGTAATCGATATCCATATCCATGACGACGGTTGTAAAGCAGTTCGCAGTACGCTACAGTTTTAAGTTAGCCTTAAATATCAATGAAAGTATAAGATAAAATGAAACTTTAACCTAATACTTCAATAAGTAAAAAAAAAAATCACACTTGGAGGATAAGCGGAGGAAACATATTGTTAAGACACTCTACAGCCAAATTATGTAATGACGGAACTGAGCACCGTGCATTGTCTACCAAAGTGAGAAAATTTATGTAAAATTTAAAGTAATCATTTCTACGAATGAGGATCGGACTTACAACCCTTGCGTATATCTCAGACTCAGACTCTGTACCATACCAACACGATGACCCACAAAAAGTCAATTACCCATTAAATTACACAGCTTGATACATTCCATACTGTACATTTCAATATAAATAACACTATAGTAACTATTAGATAAGAAGAATAACCTTTCTATTTGCACCGACGTCGCCAGGACCTCATTGTCTGTAACGCTGAGTCGCTCATTAAAGCGGACTCGTTGTCATCGATCGCGCTAATATGAGTGCTCCGGCTCTATCGCTACCTTTGTGCGTTTTCAATTTACCTTATTGGGCACGTTCTAATGATAATATTGAGATAAAAATGTCTTTAGTTTTTTACTTGAAAATTGAATCAGTTTATTTTAATAATAGTATGTAAAAAATATTATACTATTATTGGTCTGGTATTTTTATTAAAATATTCGCGACTATGTGGCTGAGAAATATACATTATAAAAGGTACATGCTTGTGTGTTTTATATTTTCATCTCAACGCCGCGCTTTGCCTCGACACCGAACTCCGAACACCGAACAGGGCAAAGAAATGGAAAAATAAAATTAAATAAATATTTCATCTCCTCGAGTGGGGATCGAACCCACAATCAATCAGTTTTACAGTCACATTTTGTGCCCCTGCGACACGACTGGCCTCACCTGTAATTATTGTCATAAAATAAAAAATAAGGTACCCTTACCTATTATATACCTTACATACAAAACTATTTTATTTATCTATAGTTCAAGTGGGTATAGCAAGGGCAATAAAAGATGATGTCTCGAAATGTAGGATTTTTTATTTTACATTTGAAAGTTTACACAAACCAAGTTGTTCCGTAACGACAATGATAAAGAATCAATCATAATGAATTAAATTACCTAGTTATTAAAATAAACAGCAAATTTTACATAGATATTTCATTTTGCGGTTTTCACACAACGGAAACAGCATCACATAAAATACGCTACAAACTAATCTCTTTATAATTCCCCCCAAAAAGCTAAACATATAATTCATTTAATAATACAGCAAAACAATAATTACCTCCAGACCGAAACGCTATCATTTAAACGGCGATATTAACGCACGCACGTAATGTGGGACAAAGGATTTTGGTAAATACTCGTCACTTACAAACTTATGTTTGTTTATATTGGTACAAAATATTGGGGGTTACTTTATTAATATATTAATAACATAATAGTAGTTAGTGATAGTTTTGTATGCAAACTGTTATCAAATTTGGATATTTTGTCGGAAAATTTTGCGTTGTTTTTTCAATACTTTGTGATATTTTAATTTCTTGTGTTTTATATGATCTATTCTATTATATTTAGATTCTTAAGAATAAAAAAATAAATGTAATAATATCGTATTGGCTACTAGAGGCTATTCCAAAATGAAAGAGAATATAAGAAATATTATCATTTTTGTGACATACTAAGATTAACGTTTTAATATAACTTATAACTTTGATCACAGTTATGAAATTTGGTATATTTTTTTTTAATAATTTTTTTTAGATTCACACCGTATCCACACACGCTGTAGCTATTGCAGGGTAGCCACTACTAGATTGCTAGAGTAGGTACTTTAGGCGGAACTCAACGCTACAATTTTCCTCGTTACCAGAGCGAGGCAATTAAAATAAACTAATGTATAATATTACTAAATACCGGATGCCTAATGTTTGAAGCAAACAGTAATTCTACGTGTAGAATCACAAAGAGGTATTCCCTGTCGACGTCCGTGTCCGCATCCAGCAGACCAGCGCTCGTTCGCACTAATATATCGGTCGGTGCTACCATTCATTACTTTTTTCACAAATATTAATTGTTATCGCTACTTCGGATGAATAAATCGTCGTCTACAAGAACCCGTGGATCGTTAAACTTTGTAACCTTTTCACAGAGTAAAGAGATTTAAAAACTTTTTGAATATTACACCTTTGTGGCAGAAAGTAAAAAAGTTGAATAAGAATTATAACATTTCTGTTGTAATCGTTTTCAGTTTTGTGACTTTTAATTTGTGTTTGTAATAAGGAGTCATATTAATTATTATTTATTACGTATATTACGCACTGCCGTAACGACGTGTATGTCACTTTATACAAAAATGTATAGCAGTGTGTGTGTTTAGTTATTTTATTGATTTAATGTGTTTTTATACATTATTAAAAAAAATATCAGCATTCTGCACTTCTCCAAAATGCGGCGGAAAGTGGGGAACGGAGTGTCTTAACAGTAGCTTCTCTCTGCCTCCGTTTCACACCGTGAAACCGATGTTTATTATTCCTATATAGTAACCCACTGTACCGATTGTGTCATACAAAAACTTCTAGTAATTTCCATTTGACCACGTAAGCATAAGACGTAGTGGAAACAATAAAGCCCGGTAAGACGCCAGAATCACAAAATTTAAATAATTTATGTTCAAGTGTTTAATAGAAATAATGAGCCTAAAAAGAAGAATCGAAACAAGCCCGCATAGTTAGTAGCAAGTAAAACCCCTTTTGGGTAGTTTAGAAACACTTTTATAAAGGCTATAAGTGATTTTTTTGTATATATAACAAAAAGGTCACCTCCAAAGTCAAAGAGATACCTTTTCTAATTACAAAACTACATTTATTTTGTTTGATGAATCGCTACAACCTCCTAAAGCTAATAGGGGAACCCTCCGACCCCTCCTAAAGCTAATAGAGAAACTTAATCAGTTCTCTGTGAACGTGGATTTACAAAATCAATACAATTTGCGTTATAAGCCATTAAGACAGGAGGACGGTTGTGAGTTCGATTTCCGTCCAGGGAAATAAAATGTTAATTTTTTTCAATTCGTCACTTTGGTAACGAAGCAAAGCGCGGCGTTGAGTTTCGCCACTAAACAAGCAGTGCCTCCCAAATTGGACGGAATGTGCAAAATGAAAGTCTCTTAAAACTAGATTCTCAAGTTCCCTCTGTCTACCCTGCTATGTGCGGAATATAGTGAGAAGCTAAAAAAAATAGTATATATAAGTAAACTATTATTATTTAATATCTATTTGTAAGCTAAGAATTTCTGTATATTTCCCCTCCGCCCTCCGGGTGGTTATGCTTTTTACGTGACCTTCGTCCAGTATCTTTGATACTGTGTTTTCGAAGGTCAACCGAGATCTCTGCCCCGATCTCCCTTACCACTCACTTTTCCATCATAAATCTTTTTTGCCATTATTTCATCACTCATTCGTTCGACGTGCCCAAACCAGCTGAGCACGTTCTCCTTCATTCTCACCGTGATATCCTCGCTAGTACCTGCCATTCTGTGTATCTCTTCATTGCGGATTCGATCATCTAAGCTGACTCCACATATCCTACGAAGAGATCGCATCTCCACGTCATTCATCTTTATTTCATTCTTCTTCTGTAATACTACGTTTCGCTGCCGTATAACAGCGTCGGTACCATCACTGCATTGTGTACGGCCAAATGCGCAGCTGTGCTGACGTTTCGCCGTCTCATCAATGCAGCTAAGGCTCCGTTCACCCTATTACCGGCAGTATTGCTGCCTTTCCACATCCATCTCGTATCTTCCATTTCTACTGAACATACTTCCCAAATATACCACTTCATTCACTTGTTCTAATATCTTATTATTTACACTGATTTTGCATTCCGTCCTTTCTTCATCTCTTTCAAAAATCAGAACCTTTGTCTTATTCGCATTGAGGCTTAGACCATTATTTTCACACCCTTCTTTCAGAGTGGTGACCTATGCCTGCAACTCGCATTCTGATCATGCAATAAGCACTGCATCATCTGCGTACAGCAGGCAATTCACATTCAGGTTACCTAATTTCACTCCCATTTCACTTTGTTTCACTCCTTGGAGACAGCTATCCAAATACAAATTGAACAACCAAGCTGACATGGCGCAACCTTGTTTAACACCCGATCGGATGTCAGACCAGGGCGACATGCCAGCTCCTACTCGCACGCAGGCTGAGTGATCACTGTAAAGAGACTTTATAGCCTGCAGCAAGGATCCGCTCACATTGTACCGGGGTAATATCTCCCATAATTTCGCTCTTACAACTCTGTCAAACGCCCTTTCCAAGTCCACAAAAGCACAGAAAACTTTTTGGTTAACGACCAAAAATTTTTCCGTGATTATGCGGAGGGAAAAGATCTGATCCATACACCCTCTTCCAGGTAACTTTCAAATAAGTTTATTTGAAGAATACATATTAAGAGTAATGTTAGGTTTAAATGTGTTATATACCTGTATGTGTATACTATATCACATATCATATTTGAGGCCGGTCATGGCGCAGCGGCATAAAGTGTGACTGTAAAACCGACTGGTTGTGGGTTCGATCCCCACTCGAGGAGATGAAATATTTACTTAAATTTATATTTCCATTTCTTCGCTATGGTGTCAAGGTAAAGCGCGGCGTTGAGTTCTGCCACTTAACACGCAATGCCTCTAGAATTCGGCAGAAAGTGGGGAACGCAGTGTCTTTCATTTGGTTCCCTCTGCCTACCCTGCTGTGTGCGGGATACAGCGTGAAGCTGATTTTATATATTTTTATACTTTTTTATTTGTGGAGCTTATAGGTAGTCACCTATTATATCATTCGTTTTATATAATGCCTATTTTTGTTTTTCTTAAAGTATTTTATTTAGTTATAAAATGTTTTATGCCTTTCCCAAAAAAAAAAATAATATATTTTTTAAATTTCACTCGACTAGAGATCAAAATTATGATTATCCAGAGCTTATAACCAAAATTGAACTGAAACAATATGATTACAAAATATAAAAAAAAAAACCCCCAAAAATTAACATCGATATAACAACCAAAACATGTACTTGGCAGTTCTCCTAAAATTGTTATTTTTAACCAAAAATTATGTCTTTTTTAAAACCAGCGTGTAAAGCCGTAACTTTGGTGTCAGATGTAAGCTTGGACATTACAATGCACGTTTATTGAAGTGGCATCTATGAACAACCCCTATTTATTTTATAAATGGTTTTTTTAAAAATATGTTAAATCGGACAATGACGATTAGTGTAGAATAATGATAAGCAACTGGAGAAAAATGATGCTGTGGTACCAATAATGATTCTTTACAACAGAATTGAAATTAAATACTTACTTATTTAGCTTCACGCTTTAATACTAGTGGGAAAATCAGAGAGAACGGAACCCCAAACGCTACGGTCTTTATCTACTTCTTTCACCTCGTCCACTATCATAAACTTTTCATACATGCCATCTGGGGCGTCCTCATGCTTTTTACGTGATTTTTCTCCTTCATTATCTTTGATGCTGTATTTTCGAAGGTCTATCTTTATTACCGCTTTTTCTTCATTAATCTTTTTTGCTATTCCTCCATCATCAATCCATTTGCACGTTCCTAGCGGATATTAAAGGTTAAGTTGTGGACAGACGAGTGCTTAGGATGCTATCTTGGGAACAGACCAATATGTAATCGTTGCTATAATAAGGAGTCTGTTTCATTTTGAGGTACGAGACGTCCAAACTTGCAGTCGAATTATCGCATAAGAAACTAGAAGTTTTAAGATCCATCGATCAAAGAGGAATAAGTACTTCCAAAATATTAGACATCTTTGAAACAGAAAACGAAAAATTATATAAGAAAAGCAGCGACAGAAATATGTGGTAACTGATAACGAGGTTTTAGTAAAAAGCACGATAAATGTTATGATAAAGTGAAAGACCGTGAAATAACAGAATAGTTGCACGTTTAGTAACACCGTGCAATGCTGACGAACGACGCTGATATACGGCAGCAAAACGTAGGTGTTGCAAAAGAAGAATGAAAGAAACGTAAGATATGTAACATTAAATGCCTCGTAACTAGTTATGTTAAATATCCTAAATTGTATGGGTTGCCAAAAATACACAATAAGACTAAACTGACTGTATCTTCAATAGTTAGCCAAATCGGTACACCGAGGTATAAACTCAACATGCCATGGACTCTTACCATTTTGTTTGTGGGCTGAAAGATCTTAAGTTAGCTAACAAAGAAACCATACTCACATACCATACTTCAATAGTTCAATAGTGAATCTTACCCACGTTTATCTACCATTGGCAAATCTTTATTTCAAAGAGCCCACCAATTCTGCGACGCTGTACACCTAGGGGCCGAGCTTTGATGGGTGAAGAATGCCTTTCATCAGAGCAAGATGCCTACTCCAGCGTTATCAGAAGACCCTCAGTAGAAAGACAACCGGGACTTCTATCATATGTAAAACAACTTTTGAAACAGACAGAATTACAACATTTTAAGAGTATTTTAAGAGAGAAGCTTCCATTAAAACTATATTTAAGTCTAACAAGAAAGTAAATCCAATTCGTAAGACCAGTGAAACGTAATTTATCTCTGCAGTGTATAGACCTATAAAAACTAGATAGTAACTGAGATTTAAAATATATTGTTCAAAAAAGGGGAAGCATCGGTATTGGGGGAATCTCCGATGTCAAGAATGGACATGCATCGAAGTCAGCTGCGTCTGGGTAAAGAGCGGATAAACCTAACCATAATATCGAGTCTTATAAATCCCAAACCCTCGCTCGGGAGAAAAGATATGTACAGAGGTCACGAAAAAACATGCCATTTATAAAGAGATTGACGAGTGGTAACAGTTGATAAAGTAAACACCACAACAGAGAGTAGGGCTGTTGGTGCTCCGTTCTCTCTGACTACCCCGCTAGGGATAAAGTGAGATGTAAAAAATAAAGAATAATGAAAAAAATAAATAAAAACAACTAAAGAATATTAATAGAAATCGTTAAATTTTAGATATATTTTATTAACTCTAAATATAAAAGCTTATTTTTGTACTGTTCTATATGTTAAAAACAGTAATATTATTTATAAAGTTTCAATTACACTGAAACTAAATGCCATGGAAGTGCTATAGCAAGAAGATTCAAAAGAATAAAATCCGAGAAAAAATCACGAGCAAAATTTAGGTATTACGTAAATTTTTGGTCATAGCTAGGTTTAAACATTAAAAATTCTTCACACGACCCATCAGTGAGTACTAATACTATTAGAAATATGTCTAAGATTCAGGACTACATTCAGAAATCAGACCCATTCGTCTACTCTAAAAGCTAATAATCATTGTCTTCAGCTACTTTTCTTCCAGCGTCATTGCCATCTTTTACTATTTTACTACCAATGACGTCGCAACCAATGATGGTTTTACATAAAACACGTTGGAATTTTATGAAAAACTCATTCAAAGTACATGAAATTTGCTGGTTACAGATTTGTTCAAAATGTCAATATAAGTATATATTAACGATTGCCGAAACATTTTTAATCTATAAGTAGTAAATAAAGATATCAATGACGATTCATGAACTAAAATTAGGAGTATCCAATTTAAGACTTATTTATAAATTGTTAAAGCACCCGTGGCGGCAGTTGCACCGTCGGAAGTTAAAGCTCTGCATGCTAACATTATTATAAGCCAAAATAAATACTACGTTAGATAACGTATTTTCGTGGCAATATTTAAAACAAAAGCTTGCTCGATCAATGACTCTATTTTTATAAACTTTTTTTGCGATCGATTTTTGTGTAGCTACACCTAAATTATAAGGTCGTTTTATTATTAAAACCTTTAAGAATGTACTTATTTCATTAAAAATAGCAAATAAAATTAATATAGTTTAATTACGAATATTTTTGAAAAGAAATTAGCTAAGAACACACCAAATCTCCACGTAAAATATTAAATTTTTTGAAGGTTTTTTTTTTAAATATATATTTGTATACACTAAATCATTAAACTTGTCTAGACGACTTGTTTATTATTTAGTTAAGTATTTAATATGATATTCATCTTATTAAAATTATTAGCTATTAATGAGTAATCACAAGGAAATTGAAATTTGTGCGTTTTGTAGAACTGCCATATACTGCAGTCACTACATCGTATCATTTGTATGTCTGTATATGCGTCATCAGTAGCATATAGGTAAATATTAGTGTATCCATTAGCACGTAATATAAAGAGAGGTCAAAATATTACTAAACATCTCCTTGACTCACCGTGCTGGTGTATTAGGCCCATCACATTTCAGGGTGAGGAACTTAGAGGGCATTGTTTTCTAAAATTGATAAATGATAATTTAAATGGCTCATACTAACAATTTGCGTTAACAATCATAAAAGTATTTAATATAAATTATAATAATTATAAAAAAATCTTTATGTATAAAAACAAAATATTTATACAAAAGAACAGATTTTATATACAGAAATAAATTTGTCAAAAAATCTTTTCTGAAGGTGATGCTGAACTATTTATCTTCTTTTCTTTCTTATCAAACATACAAAAGCAAAACAGATCGATCACTAAAAGCTTATGCATGTAAAAAGAACAACAAAGGAGAGGTGCCCAAGATCATGCATTACACTCAATATGATAAATGTACTTCTACCCTCCTCTAAATCCCAGCATTAAATGTAGTTTGTGGGCCGGAAACTCCATCCCTTTGTAGGGCAATGGCAATTTTTCTATCCGTTCCCTTAAAGGACTATTCATATCAAAATATTTTTTATTGATATACGAGCAGCCCTGCACTCGGTCAGCATATCCATTCACTTCCGAGAGTAAAATAAACTTTATTTCTGGAACTGGAAGTTGAAAATTCATTATATTTTGTTTAATTTCATTCTTTACCTCGCATATAGCAAGGTAGGCAGGCATCTGGGAACCTAGTGTTAAAATACTTTGTTTTCTGTCATTGCGTATTGAGTGTTGAAAATCAACGTCGTGTTTCGGCTCGTTACCAAAGCTACTAAAAAAAATATTAAATATTTAATTTCCTCTAGTGGGAATCGAACACACAGGCCAGTGGAGACGCAGCGGCACGAAGAGTGACTGTAAAACCGACTGGTTGTGGGTTCGATCCCCACTCGAAGGGATGAAATATTTACTTAAATTTATATTTCCATTTTTTCGCTCTGGTGTCGTGGTTAAGCGCGGCGTTGAGTTCTGCCACTCAACACGCAATGCCTCCAGAATTCGGCAGAAAGTGGGGAACGGAGTGTCTTGACACTAGATTTCCTCTGCCTACCCTGCTGTGTGCGGGATACAGCGTGAAGCTGTTGCAAGTCATATTTAGTTGTAAAACTCAGATATGTTCAAAGTAAATATATTTACATTTCCAACGTGTGTTTGACGACGTGACGTGCCCGCCGTAGTACGTAGTACGTAGTGGTAGTAGGTCGGGGCGCGCTCCAGAGGTACGCTCGCGGAAATATTACAGTTTACACGTTATGAGGCATGTTAGTTTAACTTGTACACTTACTGAAGGTGGCAGTATTTTTGCGGTACGATTTTATTATTTGGTTAATTAATTTTGCAATCCAATGTTTTCACATGCCTTTTTTTTGTATTTCTATGTGTTTTTTTTAAATTAAAGTTGTAACTATTTTGTTTTTATTTTAATATGCAATGTTATACCACACACTTACTTTAATTTATTAACCTTTACTTACATTTTAAGGCCAGTCTTATCGCAGATATCTATGTAAAATAACAATATTTAATCTCTTGTCAGTCTTTCTATTTGGTCTCGATTAAAATTTTTGTCCACTCTTCTGGTTATTTAGCAAACAGATGTGCTGTTCCATGATGCCTTCAGATTCAATTTCCAAGCTTCCCAGTTCCTAGTATTGCCAGTCAGGAGTATATTTCTTAAATTAATGCGGTACTTAAATTACATTTAATTAGCTTCACGCTATATTCCGCACACAGCAGGTTTGGCAGATTGAGCCTGGTGTTAATACACTCTGTTTGCTATTTTCTACTAAATTCAGAAAGCCTTACCTGTTGAGTGGTGGAACTCAACGCTGTGCTTTGCCTTGACACCAGAGCAAAGAAGTGTAAAAATAAACTTAAATATATTTCCTCAAGTGGTAAATATAGGTATTGTAGAACAATAGCGTTGACTTTATCAAAGTAATATATTACTGGAGGCCCATCTATAATATACAGCGTGTTCTATGCGTACCCTTCAAAACCTCACGGTATTTACCTACACATTGCTCACACGTCAAATGCTGCCCATTTCTACGCAAAACAAATTTAAACTCAAAGCAAAAAGTTCCTAGCGGTTGTTTGATATAAAGTTTGTATACAAATATTATGTTTGCCTTTGTCGGCTTAGAAATTGTACACTGACTATTATTATAATTTACTTCGTAATAAAAATTTAAGATTTAATTTATTAAGTTGTTTCTGTCACT
>JAATLQ010003356.1:0-20932 GCA_013421005.1 Heliconius erato x Heliconius himera | reverse complement strand
TATCTTATTGCATATCTTGTTGGGGAGGGGCGTCTAAGACAGTGATGCTCCCACTAGAAATTGCACAAAGAGCCATCCTGAAAGTTGCCACCTTTCGACCAATCCTATACTCTACAACGCAACTTTATAAGGATTGCAAAGTTCTTAGCGTCAGGCAGTTATTTGTTTTACATACAATCTTACTTCAACACAAAAACACACCCTACGTTAAGATAACTAAGCGACGTACGGATAATATTCGTGCTCTCCCTGTTATACGCTACTCTTTTTCTAAAAAATTTTTCTTCTATTTAGGCCCTTTCTTATACAATAAAATTAATACAAGTACCTCTATCTATAAGTTATCCGTCCATGAATGTAAAGCAACTATTCGCTCATTCTTACACAATAAAACATATGAAGAAACAGAATTATTCTTGCAAACATTATTATAAGCAACATTATAAAATTCACACTCTACATGCACAACACATACACACACATATACATACATTACTCTATACATAACACAAATACACACATCCTATACATTTCACCAAAATATTTAAAATTGTAAAGAAAATTAGGTTATAATAAATGTTCATTAAGACTTGTAACTTGCGTATTAGAATAACACTTGTTTTTATCATGCCCCGTGGGATACGGCACTGTTTCTCTTTATCACGGGCTATTTTGTAACCTATCTAAGAGGACAGTACCTCAACCAATTGTATTGTATACTATATAAGTGTTTAAATAAAGTTATTATTATTATTATTATTATTATTATTATTATTTAACACGCGCTAATGTGAATAACAAAGAGTCTTGACATCAAATTCTCTCTACCCTGCTATACGTGAAATTGTTCATAAAATTTTTTTAAGGTTTATAACTAAAGTTTAAGAGATCACTAATAATGATAAAGTCGCCGTTACATACAAATCTATTATTGATTCTTTTTTATTTTACTTGTAATTTTTATTTAATGTATGCAATAAAAGAAATTATCTATCTATCTATTTAAAATTTTGTACCGAAGAGGTCGTAACAATGAGATAAGTTGACAGTATAGATAGATCGATGGATAGATCTAAATCAACGCTGTGTTTTACACAGCGTTGATTTAGCTACGCAATGGGCAATGTTAAAAAATGGACAGGAAGCGTGGGGTCTCGATAATTATTGCATTTTTTTATATATATATACAGCAAAGCTATTCATATCTACTTTTCTTCCTTCAGGCGAAAATGGCGCGCTGCTTTTTGTATTCTAATTAGACACTTTAGTAACGAGAGTCTCTACAAAACTATACTAACTAAGAGATTGTTTATTTTTTGCTTAAACTGTGTACACTGTTGAGTACAAAGCAAAGTTATAAAAACAATGCTTGAATGACTAAAAGGCAAATATTAAAAATCAAATAATTTAAGGTTTCTAAGAAATTGCGACTGTAAAATCGACTGGTTGTGGGTTTGATCCCCATTCGAGGAAATTAAATATTTATTTAAATTAATATTTACATTTCTTCGCTCTGGTGTCGATGCAAAGCGTGGCGTTGGGTTCCGCCACCCAGCACGCAATGCCTCTAGAATTCGGCGAATAGTAGGGAACAGAGTGTCTTAATACTAGGTACCCTCTGTCTACCCTTCTGTGGGATACAGTGTAAAGCTGATTAACTTGAAAGAGATCTATGTGCATACTGTATAGCCACTAGGGAGATGGCTGAAAACGTTGATTTCTATAGCAAAAAACAAAATCTTAAAGTTATTAAAGATCATCGAGGTTGCTGAGGTTAGTATATTATGCTGGAGCAACACACAAGTGTTATAAGATTACACATAGCATAAACAAATGATTCGAGTGTTAAATTATGTGGTTCAATATAACCATTTAAATAAAATCAGATGTAAGTATTGCGGTAATAAAATTATTAATTTCTGGAATGACTGAAATGTAACATTACATTTTTTGATCAAATACAATTTATCATTTTTTAATAGTAATGTAGTAACAATCTATATATATAAAAGGACTTGTGCTGACTGACTGAGGTAAGACGCACGCAGAGCCGTAACCGCTGATGATAGAAACGTGAAATTTGGGCAGATGTTTATTTTCATATTCTGGACATCCACTAAGAAGGGAATTTGAAAAATTTTAACGCTAAAGGGATAAAATAGGGGTTGAAAGTTTGTATGGAAAAAAAATTTAATCTGTACCGATTTTTATAAAATTTGAAATTCAGACTCTTAAAAATATTTCATTGAACACGTGTTTCATGGTTTTTAAGAATTCACCCCCTAAGGCTTCAAATAAGGGGTTGAAAGTTTATATGGAAAAATCTTTAAATTGCCACCGATTTTTATAAAAATTTAAATTCAGACTGTTAAAAATATTTTATTGAACACGTGTTTCGTGGTTTTTTTAGAATTCACTCCTAATAAGCGGGCGAAGCCGCGCGCGCCCTCTAGTATATAATTTTTTAAATTACAAATTAGTGGATAAAAATATATCTTACTCACCCTTAAGGCGTACTAATGGGAGCTTTTTAGGAAATAATTAATTTTCAAAAGTATAATAATAACAAGATGCAGGTAAGAAGTACTTAACAAAGTGCCTATTAGTGATAACAATTTTATGATTATAATTAATTTTTGTATTTAAAGCCATGATTTACTCGTATCAGTATTATTTTGTTTCTATTTTCGTAGAGTAACATTCCCTGAAGATATTTTTTATCTACGATGAAGTTGAAACCGGTAAGTAATATTTTTTTTTGGTTACACCATATCCAAAAATGTATAGTTTTTATTTCAAATAGTTTGTTTTATATTTATGGTTATTACAAATATAAAATCATTCTTGATATTTTACAGAGATTTTGTTAATTATGCAAGATATATTAAATTATTCATTTATTTTTAATTATTATTATTATTATTATTTGTATATAAAATTATTCATATATTTTCAGGTGGCAGTTGTTTTAATATTTATGATAAAAATCATTGTAGCTAAAATTTATGACGATTCACCGGAATCTCATGATCTACAGAATAGAGAAGCCAATACCACCACAACCTCGACGTCTCATCATGTTAGGAGAGTTCCAAGGAAAGAGAAGAAATTCATATTGTCTACAGAAACACCTGCTAAGACAACTGACAACAATTTACCTCATAGAGGCCAAAGAAGAGACCGTGTCTCTAAATTTCAAACACAACATAATAATGTTACGAGAGGAATTACCTCACCTGTACAAAGAACAAGACCTCCAAAATTGATGCAAACCAAAAAGATTACAAGGAAGCCAAATGCTATCGACCACGCGGAAGAACTTTTACAAAGATCTAAATTTATCAAGAGACGCTCTCACAGCAACTTTAATAAATTTGAAAATGAAGAAAAATATAAAATTACAGAGAAAAATAATTCCAAAAATAATAATTCAGAACACGTTGAAAATAATTTCAAACATTTTACAGACATTGATATTTCAAGTGAAAATAATTCAAATGAAACTAAAGAAACTGAGAAGCGCTCACATAGAAGATATATGAAAACTGCTGCATCTGATAAAGTTAAAACAATTATTCCTCCACCATTTCTACGTAACGTAAATACCCAGAGAAATTATAAAATAAGGGATTTATTCAAGATCCAAAAATACAATCCGACAATCCGAAAAAAAATGGTACCAGCACTAGCTCTACAAAAGGAGAGCAGTTATAATGCAGGCGATCAAAATGCTACAATAACGTCAAAAAAAATTGTTGGATTATCTACTAATAGAAATGATTTGTCTCCAGAAGATGATCAAAATGAATTTATATTTATCAAAGAAGAAGATAAACTTAAAAGCAGAACTATAACTAGTAGTGAAGATAATGAAATAGTGACTATTGATCCCATAATTTTAATATGAGATATTTAGCATATAAACGTTAAAGAAGACTTTTAGAAATTGAAAATGTTTCAGGAGATTGGCAATACGAATAAAATTATCGTGTACAATGTAATTGCAGAGTTTATATTTTGTGTTATTTGTAAGTAAATTAACAGAGGACAGTTTGAGAAGCAAAACTTTTGCTGTATAAAATAGACTTATCTGCAATATATAAAATAGGCTGTTATGTGAACGACATATTAAGCGTTAAAGATATGTATTAAGATTTGTATTAAGTTCTGTTTAAGTAGCTTTCTAAGACAATTGTAGAAATTATTATGTAAGCATATTTCTAATATTAAGTTATAAGGCTGAAAATGACAGTAAGAAAAATAAAATAACTAACATAAAGTAAAACTTTTTTTGTTGGGATTTTATAATTATCCTGAAAGCTATTTCATACTAAGGTCGTGGTCTTACGTCAATATCTTGTTTAATATTTATAAAATGTACCATATAAAGTTTTAACCTGAACTGTTGATTCAAAGAAGTAAATAGTACTTATAGTGCTAGTGTACCACTGTCTACTCCCTACACTCACCACTACAAGCGGGATACAGCGTGAAGCAGAGTTCTTGTGTCGTACCAATCCAAATAGCAACACCAAATTCATGAAAGAGTCTTTCTTCGTATATGCTCCATTACTTTGGAACAATCTTCCCAAATCAATCCAGGAAAGCCATTATATAATTTAAGTCTTCTTTAAAAGGATATTTAATTAAAGAACTAAACATTACCTATCATTAAAATAACTGTTTCGTTTATATTTGTTATATTTATGTGTATTTATAAGTATACACAGAGTGTTTTTGTCATCACCACATTAACTGAAAGCACAATTTTAACTACTCTATAAAGCTTAATACAATTAAAACAAAAGATTTTGCAAATAATTAATAAAATTATCGTTGTAAAATAAAACGCGATTTGTTAAGAATGACATACACAAACACAAACTATCACTCTTTCACGAAAACAAGTCGTAGTTATTGACGGTAAACTTGAATCTTCTTTACGTTTATTATAGAAATTAGATAATTGCATAAAATAGAACGAGAGATATCACTTTCTCGTTTTGGTATGTTTTTTGAGAGTGAAAAGTAGCAGATTGCTAACATTTAGTAGGTGTTTACGTTATTGGTATCTATTTGTAACTGCGTCACACGAAATACAGTATGGATATACAGTATAGATATCTTGAAAAAAAAAGAATGAAAGTGGTGATGATAAAAACACTCTGTATAATATATTACATATTATATTATTATTTGTTTTATATCTACATACAGTCATACACTCAAATTATATACCAATATATAGTCCACAACATAAATAAGTGGTCACGATAAAGTAATTTTTATTTTATACTAGCGGACGGCTTCGCCCGCTTGAGCTATACGATTATTTATTAAATATATTTATACGAAATATAATCTATACTATAATAAAACAGTAATAAACAAATTAAGCTATGTGAAGGTATATGCTGCCGTCGAGTTTTATTTAGATTTTTAAAGGATTACAGTCTGTGCGTTAAAAAATCCATTTCTGTAATATGCTGTAAAAACCATTTTAATGTATAAAGCCCACAATAATGACAATATTACGTAATGTAACATATTTAATCGGTTAAGGAATAGTATATACTTTTTAAAACAATTCCCCTTCTTTATATTTAAACACAAAAATTGTTACTGTGGGTTATCCTTAAGAGATAGACATATTATATGCTATAGGCTATATAACATTGTGGTATATTTAATTAAATAGAAATATAATTAATAATGAACGCCATCGAAGCGCGAACGCTACTGAAATAATAAAATATATGTACATAGATACTATAAATATGAAATAACTAAACATTTTTGTATATTAATACAATATTTTTGCGAGTAATAGCAAATAAAATCCCAAAAGATTAAAATTACGATTTATTAAGTATATAACAACGGTATAGATAACCAACCATTCTTTCCTAAATACACTAAAATAACATTAAATAATAAGATTCCGCGCAGGGCCAAAACTTACACCAGACCAAGATATTAAAAAACATCTAACTAATCTACTACTCGAATAAGCGAAGAGAAAAAGAAAACATATAAATTAATAATAAAGAGCAAATAACCACATAAAAATGAGTAGTAGATCGAAAATATATGAAAATTTACGAAACCGTCAACGTCGTCTTCCCGTTTGGGTCGGTTATACCATACAGCTCGTCGGCTAGTCATTTTGAATCAGTGATATCTCCTTAAGTATTTATTATAATGATGTACAGTAAAGTATAATTTTAGTTTATATGAAATACTGAAGGAAATACAAAATTAGAGAAAATAAATTAACAGAAACCCGATAAATTTAAA
This sequence comes from Heliconius erato x Heliconius himera, assembly GCA_013421005.1. Lineage (NCBI taxonomy): Eukaryota > Metazoa > Arthropoda > Insecta > Lepidoptera > Nymphalidae > Heliconius > Heliconius erato x Heliconius himera. The sequence continues at coordinate 14,635 of JAATLQ010003356.1, read as the reverse complement.
ATATATACATTGGTTAATGGTAAATGGCTACTGTGGGGACAACTTTAGAGATAAATATATACCAAAGCGGACTTCGTAAATAAATTTTGAAAGGACAATATTTTTAGAAACATTGTTTTATGTGTCTCATAAGGTTGAGTCAAAGCACGCCATGTAAGTGTTCAGCAAGCTCATTTTTCGCGACCTTTTCTTAAAACAACGAAACTCCTTGCTGATTAACGACGGTTGTAACTAACATGGCAGAATAAATTGCATGTCAAATTGCAAGGTATTTTAATATATTACTTTATATAGAGAATATTATAAATATGAGAAAACAAATCATATGCCCTATGTCCATCCCAAGACCCTCAAGTATACATGAAATTTTAACACATCTGAAGCAGCGGTTTGGCTCTGATTGCGTCACAGACAAACAGATAGGCAGAATTACTTAATACATAATTTATAATATAGTTATGGACAATTAATTTATAATATAGTTTCGTCTGCGTGAACTCTATGACTCTCGCTATGCTACTTCTGAATACCACCCACTGTGATTGAAATTTCTATCAAGTGTAAGGTAATAAAAATATTATCTACTAGTGTCAAGACACTTCGTTCTTCGTTTTCCACGAAAATGCGACACATCTACACATGTACAGGCAGCGATGAGTTACAATTTTATTAGATACAAATACTGAAAATATGAGAAACTCTAGAAATAGATTTAGCGGCCTCAAAAGCGCTATTCATCTGTTTAATCATTTCTCATTATATATTTACGATTAGCTTATACTTTATTACCTTTTCTTCTGAATGTTATATTTTTTTAACATTTAAAAATTACTAATTACCTACTTAAAATTAAATCACCCTTAAAAACGCACTAATGAGAACTTTTAAGAAAGTAATTAGCTTTTCTAAAGTAAATCATGATGAGTCGTAGGTAAGAAGTAATTAACAAAGTATCCTTAAGTGATAATAATTTTATTATTATAATTAATTTTTGTATTTAAAGACACGATTTAGTAGTACAGGTATCATTTTGTGACGATCCATTTAGAGTGTAACATTGCTTTAAGATATCTTTTATCTACAATGAAGTTGATACCGGTGAGTAATATTTTAGTTTAGTAACACCATATTAACTGGCATTATTATCTTCTTACTGGAATTTTTTTTTTGTTTTTTTTTAGAGGCTTCACCTCGACCCCAGAGCGAAGAAATAGAAATATACATTTTAAATAAACATTTCATTTCCTCGAGTGGATTTTTTTTAATATCTTTTATTACTGTTGTTTGTAACATTATAACGCTTTAATTTGTTGTACTTTAACTATTTTCATTTGAAAATTGTGCTTATTTAAAATCATCCATTTGTCTTCAGGTTGCAGTTGTTTTAATATGTATGATTCAAGTAATAGAAGTAAAGAGTGATGATGATTCGTCAGAATCTCATAATCTACAGAACGAAGAAATCAATGCCAACATATCCTTGACGCCTCATCATGGTAGAACAGCTCAAAGGAAGACGAAGAAATTCGTAGTGTCTTTAGAAAAACCCGCTAAAACATCTTATAATTTACCTCATAGAGGCCAAAGAAGAAACCGTGTCTCTAAATTTCAAATACAACATAATGTTCCAACGGGAGTTACCTCTTCTGTGCAAAGTACAAGGCGCCCGAAACTGATGCAAACCAAAAAGTTTACGAGCAAGCCACATGCTATTGACCACGCGGAAGAACTCCTACAAAGATCTAACTTTATCAAGAGACGATCTCAAAGCAATTTCAATCAATTAAGAAATGAAGAAAAACACAAAGTTACCGATAAAAATAATCACAAAAATTCAGATCATTTTGAAAATCGTTTCCAAAATTTTACTGACATTGATAGTTCAAGTGAAAATGATTCAGACGAATCGAAAAAACCTGAGAAACCTTTACGTACAAGATATATGAAAACTGCAGCATCTGATAAAGTTAAAACAATCGCCTCTCCACCATTTGTAAACGTCAATACCCAGAGAAATTATAAAATAAGGGAATTATTGAAGAACCAAAAATACAATCCGAGAGTCGAAAGAAAAATGGTACCAGTACTAGCTCTCCAAAAGGGTAGCGGTGTAATGATTGGCGGTCAAAATGAGACAGCACCTAAAAATATAGAAGAATCGTCTACTAGGAAAAATGGTATGTCTCCAGAAGAAAATGCTGATCAGAATGAATTTATGTTTATTAAAGAAGATATAATTAAAAGTAGCAGTACAGCCAGTCCGGAAGATGACGAAATAGTTACTGATGATCCCTTAATTGTATAATTCAAGCCCCAAGGAATAGATCAATATGTTTAAAGCGTAATATTTATAGTTTTTGTTAATATCTATATGATATTATTGGTATTCTGACAACATAGTGAATAATGTAACAGTGTATTAACAAGTAGTAGTAGGAGCAAGCTTTAGAGACCAATATTCTCTTGAAATTTGGTAGAGTACGATGGTATCCTTGTGACTGATTTAATACTTAAGTTATATTAAAATATTAAGTAGATGTCTAAAAAAATTTATTATAAGCATATTTTTAAGAATAGATTAACACTTTCTTTAAACAAATTGAAAATAAAATAACTAATTCAAGTAAAAATGTATTTATTTTTTCTATTAAAACCTTATAATTAACACAATTATAATGTACATCCTTAGCCTAGGTACATACATCGTAATGGCAAAATCATTTATCATAAAACTATCCATCGATCACACGGGAAATATAAATATTACTTCAACTAAGGCAAGCTAGAAAATTACAAAAGCAGTGGTAACATCTATCTTTCATTACAAAAAAATATTATATAAACTGATATTTATTATAACTATTTATACACTACACGGGGGAGTGTCAGATCAAGTTTTTATCAAGTAAGCTATGAAAGAAAAAAATATCGCCTTATGTTAAATTTTTGACTTTTATTAATTAAAATTTATTTCTTTAACGTAGATAGGAATTTTATTATAAAATATAATCTTATCTAAAATCTAGATGCAAATTAATAATTTTTGCCACTAGATGGCACTTTCATATAAAAACTATTAAATTTTGATAAAATGATCGACATCAAATTAATTATTAAGACATTTCAGTTAAAGTAAAAATAAGTCAATAAGGAAGATTGTATTGTATCACTGGATTTCTTTTCCTAAAGCAAAATGTTATGTACTAAAAATATTCAAAAGATGGCGATTAAAATCAATAAGTTATATTTAAAAAAAATTAAAATTCTACGAAATGAAAAGTAAAAATATAACTATATTCTATAAAATATCACTCATCGCTGGATAATAAATCAACTTTTCCTATTCCAAACTCGTCCCTAGATGGCGTTGTTATAACTTGGAATTCATATCCATCAAGAAAACTTTCAATTAGCGCAGAAATGGTCTAGACTATTAAATTATACTATTAATTAAAATCAGCTTCACGTTGTATCCCGCTCAGGGCGGGTTAGGCAGAGGGAACCTAGTGTTAAGACACACCGTTCCCCTCTTTCCGTCGAGTTCTGGAGGCATTGCGTGTTGAGTGGCGGAACTCAACGCCGCAATTCTATTAATATGGATATTTTGTTGTTTTGAATGCAATTCTTTGGAACGTCTACATATTGGTATTCTTCATATATATGCATACAGGAAACAAGCATTTGTTTGTATACATATACATACAGAATTTAAAAAGTATATGTTTCCCAAACAGTAAATCGAATCTTGTTCAGTTTTAGTTAATTTTATTATTAGTTAGCTTTGCTTAATATACATAATAAAATTTCACTGAAAGATAGCACAATGTTACCTAATAAAACATATTACAATATGCTTTATTAAAAAAAATTGTCAACGTTTAGCCAAAATCTTTAGTTATAAAATCTAAAAAAAATCTAGACCATTTCCACGCCAAAATTAAATACAGATTGTACTTATTCACAAACATTGTATAGGACAGATATAAATATGTAGTCTACTTCTCGGCGAGGCGGAACACGTCGTTGAGCGCGTACGGCGTCCGCGTCGGTATCGCGTTGTAGGCGAAGGGCGGCTGCGCGTCCGCTCGCAGTATCACCACACCTGGTGGATTTATAATTTTTTAGTTTTACATTTTATTTTGTATGTGAATTTTAATATTTTTGTTAAGTTAGTAAAATCAAATAAATCCGTGACGTAGTGACACATCGTCTCTCTTGTAAGCATGGTGATTGTGAATTTAAATTCCATTCAGAAGAAGGAGTTATTTTCATTTTCTCGATCTCAAGACTAAGCGCGGTATTGAGTACCGCCACTCACTCACTAGGCAAGGTTTTGAAAATTGGTCGACGGGTACGGAGCGTCGTACCACTAACTTTCCTCTGTATACCTTAATATGCGGAAAATGCGTAAAGCTGTAGAGTATCGTCTAATCAGATCGAAATGAGATCATAATTTTATTTATCATATTTATCAGATAATAATTTATGTATAAAATAAGCCACATTTCACCTGAGGGGTTCACTTTCACTTTGATCTTGGTCTGAGGTGAGAGCACACCGTAGTCTACGTCCTCATATAAATCCTGTAAAATAAAATAATTTGAATTAGAAACAAATTATATATTTATGTTTTTACTTCTTTTTAAGTAAGTATTTCACAATTATTGGGTCTCGTTATATAAATAAAAAAAATTACACACATTTTTTACATAACAAGATTAGAAATTACTTTAAAATAAAGTTTGCCTGTATTAAATTATAAAGAGTAAGAAAAATTGCTATTAATCTATATCATTCTTTTTCATATATTTACTTAAATTCATATTTCCATTTCTTCGCTCTGGTGTCGAGGTTAAGCGCGGCGTGGCTGCCACTCAACACGCAATGCCTCCAGAATTCGGCAGAAAGTGGGGAAAGGAGTGTCTTAACACTAGGTTCCCTCTGCCTATCCTGCTGTGTGCGGGATACAGCGTGAAGCTAATTTATTTATTTTATTCTTTTTCATCGACTCCCTCTCTGGTAAGACAAAGGGCTTTGAGTATCGCCATCTAATACCCAATGTCCCAAAAGAATTCGGAATGTGAGGAACAAAAGGTTTAACACTAGGTTACCATCGCTATTCAAAGAATACCGAAGATAATAGCAAGACCAAAAATACAGAAGATAATAGGAAGATCAAAAAATACAAAAGATAATAGAATTCAACACTATTAAACGTTTAAGAAATAAAGCATGTGACTTCTTATGTTGAATAAAACATTTCTGTAATTTCTTATGTTGAATCAATGATAATCCTCACCTCGACCCTGTACCCGGCGGGGTTGTTGAGGCCCAGCTCGCGCAGCGTGACGGCGACGTCGGAGGGCGTGCCGTCCGTGCGTCGGTTCACGAACGCCACCGCGTACGAGTAGTGCTGGCCCTGGATCGGGATGATCGGCCGCGACCAGATCTCGATACCACGATGCTAGAAAATAAGTTTATTCTCTATTTTTTTATATTTAGTTAAATTTAGGAGCTAAAGACCAATATGGGTGTAATATTTTTTTATAGCAAAATGCTTGGATGTTACTCGAATTCATAGCAACATATAATATTATAGGTATATAATATACATATTATAGGTGATATTAAAATTATCATACAATAACATTAAATATATCACACAATACTTTCATTTAAAGGCTGTATATATTATATACAAAATAAGCACATTTAATTTAATTTTATCTAGTCAAAGAAAACCTTTTACGTTATCTATAATATATTAATACGTGAAGGAAAAATTTTAGACTCTTTCAACAAACATTGTATGAACGACTAGTATGGGATACTTCAACTGTATAGGGTCGAAAAGCAATATTTTAAATTAATGAAATATATTTAACGTAACTACTATATTGTCGTTGTCAAACACATACATTATTGTATACAGTAATACATACCTACCAACAGCTGGCTGCTCTAGTTTATGTAATTCTTTAAAAAATCGTTATTAACAAAAAAATATACCTTATAAATTCGTCTACCCTGTATACCCAGAGGATCTTGATCCACCTCAATGATCTTCCTGTTCTGTAATATAGCCTTGTACTCTGGTCGTATAGTCCGCAGGTCGACACTCATCAGAAGAGGCGCTGCCAATATGGCCCATATTGCGAATTGCGTTTTACTTTGCTCATATGATAAGCCAAAATTACCAATGATTAACTGGAAAAGAAAAAAAATTTAAATATTTTTTACAGAAATCATCCTTTCAGTGTTAATTTTAATAACTCATATTTTTTATTGTTAAATTCAAAATGAAACGGTTTACATTGAAAATAAGCTTTATTATTATAGTAAAATTAGAAAACTGTTTTAGCTAATAATAATAATTAAATTAAATGATTTATAATTTATTAATATTTTCATTTCTTCGCTCTGGCAAAAACCCGGCGTTAAGTTCCACCATTCAACACGTAATGAATGCCTCGGAAAATTCGGCGAAAAGTAGGAAAAGGAGTGTTTTAACACTAGGTTCTCTCTGCCCACACTGCTGTGTACGGGATACAGCGTGAAGCAAATAAAAATAGTATTAAATCCTTTGACCTTCAGCTTTCTGGAAGCATACAGAACGTAATGTTGACACACTTCCCCACACCCCTAATTCGAGTCATAACGTGTTGAGTGACCTAATTCTTTCCCCCAAGCAGGGATCGAACCCACAATCCTCGTCTCCTACAGCCAGATGGCGCCACTGCGCCAAAATATTGTATGTTAAAAAATATTTATTAAGCAATAAATAAAATATTATTCAATATTAACCATGTCCGGGTCATTCCAGTGCCCAGGCCCAGCGTTGGGCACGATGACGTCCTGATGGTTTCCGTAGTAGTCTATGATAGACTCGACGGACGCCCACGAGTCCTGTATGTCGTCGAAATTACGCCACAAGTTGCAGTGTTCGATGATCGATGAGAAGTTAGGCTAGAGATAGAAAGAAAAAAAATGATATCAAGAGAGTATAGAGAGTTGGTAGTTTAATTATGTTTTTAAAATGCTATAATTGTTTATTTATTATACATACTTTTAAAAGATTATTTTAATCAAAAATCCATAATTTTATCAAGAGCTATTTAGCTTCACGCATTGCTTAATATCCAGTTTCACTCAGAAATTCAAGAGTTAATTTGCAATAGAAATTTTATTGAATTATAATACATTTTCTTATAGATAAAATAAAAAATAAAATAAAATGTAAGCTTCTTAGCCTACATATTATTATTTATAATAAACTATTAACTCTGCTAAAATATAAATACCTGGAGACCAGCATAAATCTGATATACGGGCCAACTGCAAGAGTAGACCATCTGACGTCCAGTCAAATTCAACTGGCGACCGAATTCCGGGTATCCATGATCCATGTCCCCGGGAAGAGCGTAGCACCCGTCTAGCTTCACGTAGTCCACACCCCAAGACGCGAATGTCGCAGCATCTAAAATTAAGAGAAAATACATAGGATTTCTTCTTCATCTCAACTCTAGTCATCCGTTCCCTGCCAGAACAGGTTAATATATAATAGGGATTTAGGATTCTTATAAATTAGTTGTTTCAAAATTTGCCAACCGCCAACAGCAACCGCTTTTATTCATATGTTTTATATAAATCGGTTAGCGGCTGTCTTGGAAGTATCTGATATTTTTTTACAAACTTAACGCCATATATTAACTTAACTCTTTCGATTGTTAAAATTGTTCCATTTTTATTAAAATTTAGCAATTCGCTAGGGCATTCAATAGCTATAATAGTTACGAAATAACAACAAGCAAGCACAAAGGATTGAAGATAATTTATTGATTAATAAAGTCATACATCATTGTATATTGTGTAAGGCAGATTAAATTATTATAATCATAAATAATTGAACTTGATTTATCTTATTATTTAGACATTTACGGTGTTTGTATAGCATAATGAATGGTTGGTGTTAATTTTAAGATGTAAATATATTGTATAGGCATTATTTTGTAATATATTACAATATCCACTTTTAGATTTCAATTTATACAGTTGTTATAATAGAATTAAATAAAAAAAAATCAGCTTCACGCTGTATCCCGCACACAGCAGGGTAGGCAGAGGGAACCTAGTGTTAGGACGCTTCGTTCCCCACTTTCCGCCGAGTGATATAATAGAATATTTATGTTATTTAATGATTTGGCAGTTGTTTGTTATATAAGTACTAAAGTAAAAAAGGCTTGTGTAAATCACAAGTTAATATGTTATAATGTCCAACGTTCTTCTTTTTTACATTTCAGTTCATCACTGTGTCTAATAACTTCAGTAGCGAGGCAGAAAGAATTTGTCTCTTAATCAAAATTGTTTCGGCAAAAGCAATTTAAATATCAATAAAATGTTCATAAAATAGAAAGTATCCATTATTATTATTAATGCCACTTTAACTGAGTGAGTTAGCTTAACTTTAATTACGATTTGCAAATAAAAATATCATAAAACTAACTGTAGGTTACATATAATTTTTTTTTACAAACCAGAGACGAACCTGTTTTTTTATTGATTGTTCAAATAAAATATTGTATTTATAGAATGTCGCACTTTGTCAAATTAGCCAGATGAAATTAATATTAATGAAATTAGGACCTGAAGTCAACAAATTATTACCAAAGAAGTTAAATGAAAATAATTAATTCCCTCGACTGGTAATCAAATCCACCATCATCGCTTTTGCAGTCAGACACTGTCCAACTGCACCATGATGGCCACTATACATATGTTCTAAGCTATTTTCTACAATAAATTCAGTAAAGATTAAATGTCTAACAATAGTAAACGTGCATAGCATCATATAAGCAACACAATCAGCCCAGGAAGTTATTTCAATGCGAATTGCACGCGAATTTTTACATAACTACCATTATAAATAGCTTGGAACACTTTTTCTTGACGACGTTTTGTGAATTATAAACACATTATTTGGTCGCAGCCGTTGGTTTATTCAAAATCTAAATATTCTTAAGGTAATGTTCTAATCACAATCGACCAAAAAAACTTTTTTTTATTGCTTTATTTTCATCCTTAAGATCTTAAAAATGTGTACGCAAAAGGATATTTCCCTATCTAATTTATTTTACGAGTTATAGCGTATAGAAGTTATATAGACATGTCAGTAGTGTCAGTCCTATAGGAAGCTACTACAGGCTCGGAAAGCATTATCGCTGAGAAGAGCCGAGCAAGGAATTCGACAGCTGCTCTTTTCTAAATAATATATTTGCATTTGCTAATTTTAAAACGTGTATTGATAAATTGCACAAACCTAGACATAGGTTTGGTAATAAAATGGCATCTATGTCAACATTTTTTGATGAAATATTATTTAATTTGATAAATTCGCATACTTTGTAAGCGATTAAGTAAGATACCTATCGTCATGTTACAACCTGTGTTTGATTATTGTAGTTCTTTAAAAATTCTGAATTCTTGGCATCTAATCTGATATTTGTAACGTCATCGTGTATTTTTTTATGTTTCAAAATCTAATTGAGTTTCGCTTTCCAAAACAAATTGTTCCAAAACAAATAGAAAGTGAACTTGAATATATTACATAAATATAGGTTTTTATAAGAGATTTTTAATGTTATAACATGTTCTAGATATAATAATAATGACAACATACCTCCGCCCAAATGGCCGACCACGCCGGGGTAACCGGCGCAGGTAAAGTTGCCGTAGTCCTCGTATATGCCAAACTTCAATCCTTTACTGTGTACCTGTAAAAAGATAACACATCAAATCAGCTTCACGCTGTACCCCGCACACTGCAATATGATTGTTGAGGCCGCCGTGTTAACGCGAAAGTTCTAGGTTCGATTCCCACTCCAGGCAATCAATTATTTATAAAATTTAAATATTTAATTCCTAATTCTATAGGTAAGAACACCAAATTATATACCTATATTTAACTATATGTATGTAATTATAGCAATATGATGAGAGGATCAAAGCTTTTTATACCATTACAAAATTGACTCACTCATCTAACAATGGTTATAAAATTATATTGCTAATGTATCCAATTACATATAAAAACTTTGTATAGAAATAAGATTCGATAATAATTGCTTAATGTGTTAAAAATGATAAACGTATTAAAGCAAATCGAGTATTACGTTAAATCGAAATTAAATAAAATACTATTTATAATTGTGTAATACATTGAATTCTTTCACATAATTAAATTTCATATATAGTCTTGTGTATTTATTAAATAAATAAAAAAAATGTGAAAAGGAACAGCTTAATTGGCCATAGATAGAGGCTTAGAATGTCTTCTTCGATTAAAATTTTCATAAAATGCACAACACTATATACAATTTAATTATGTGTACTGTAACATTCAAATATTAATAAATAAATAAGAATGAAAGTGGTTTTATTTTGTTTTTAATAAATATAAAATATCGTACTATTTAGCCATCTCACATTCATGCAAGTAATGTTTTGTATAAATGGTACATATATTTTTTATAAGCAACAAAATTTAATCATCCACAATGGGCAACCATTTGTTTTTATGATATTATCTAACAATCTTGGTTATTGCAAAACAAAAAATATGATTAAAATCAATAATCACAAGAATGAATCAGTGGTAGAGCAGTCGTTCACTTTAGTCAAGGTTAGAGACAAATGAAAAAATCATTTATAATTCATTATGACATAATAGCCCAAGATCCCAGGGCCGCTAGACCTACGTTATTTTAGCAAAGCTGAAATTTTGAGGTCTAATATGTAGTTAAGACAATATGCAAATAATTATTAATTCTCTACACAGACGTAATACTTTTATTTATTCAATATATTATATTATATAGTATCACATTAATAAATTGTAAAAGTTTAGATTTACCTATAAAATCATTTTAAATCCTCGCATACAACAAAAAAGTAAAAATATATCTCAAACATATTAAACACGACGGTTGCAGAATATTAAAAAATAAACTTAGCGTATTGAAGATTTGGATATTTTTTAGTATACAAAACTAACCTAACTCACTTTAAATGATTGGTACACAATCGCTTTTATCTATAAAGGTTTTAAATATAATTACATTCTAATTGTTTTAAAATCAAAGCTAATATCCAGTGTTAAACGAAATAAGGAACCTAATTTTAAGTAGAATAACTTCTAGGCTTAAACCCACAGAACACTGGACCCGATCGTAACTGCGTGAGAATCATGATTACACGTTGTAACTTGCGACGCTATTTTGTTGTTGCGAAAGAAACGCTCTCTGCCACTGTAGTAACATATAATGACTTCCTCTTAGTGGAACTTAAGCATGATATACCTATATTGCTTTTTTAGCTTCACGCTAAATCCTGCACACAGCTGGGTAGATCTAGTGTTAAGCTAGTGTTAAGACACTCCGTTCCCTATTCTCCACCTCCAGAAATCTTTATATATTTTAATTTTCTCGCTCTGCTGTCGAGGCAAAGCGCGGCGCTAAGTTCCGCAACTTAACACGCAATGCCTTCAGAACTCGGCGAAAAGTGGGCGTGTCTTAAGACTATGTTCCCTCCCTTGCCGTGTGCGGGATACAGCGTGAAGCTGATTTAATTTTTAATAAAGAGTATCTTACAATATTTTTACTTTCTAATTTTCAGCTACGGCCATTGCAGTACGCAATCAAGCACTGCGCCTAATATCAACATTTTTTACAATAGTAAATACACAAGAAAGGAAGTAGTACACCAATAATAATAAAAATAATAAAACATCTAGTTTTCATCACATATTAATATGCGTATAGTAAACAAAGGACAATTAACACATAATAGCATATGTAACACAGTCGTACATTACAATACATATATCAAACGCGTCAACTCGTTTGCCATTCGGTGCGGCACACTTGTTCCCACGCCCGATCTTATTGGCGAAGGTCGAGATAAACTGATATACGTTCAAAGATACGAGAATAAGGCGTTTAACACACTTTCAATGATATTAAACGGTTTGGTAGCATTTAGTATAGTGTAGTATACTAAATGCTACCCCTCCCTATAGGTTCCCTCTGCCTCCCCTATAGGTTCCCTCTGCCTACGCTGCTGTGTGCGGGATACAGCGTGAAGCAGATTTAATTTTTAATTTAGTATAGTAGGCTGTCGTGGCGCAGTGGCAGTTGGCACAACGTGGGACTGTAAACGCGACGAGTTCGATTTCCATTCGAGTTGGTAATAAGACAAAGCGCACCATTGTGTTGCGCCACTCAACACGCAATATCTTAAATATTCTGTGGGAAGTGGGGAAAGGAGTGCCTCAACACTAGGTTTCCCCACTGCCTATCCTGCTATATCCGGTACACAGGTGATTTTAATATTGAGAATATTTATATATTATGACTAGCCGACCTGCTTGCGGCTTCGACCGCTTGAAATTACCAATTATTTTTTTTGTAACCTGAATTATTTTCGTGTCACTAATACTATCCGTTTCAAGACAATATAGACATTAAGTAACCGAAGATTTCACCAAAAAATAAACTTCTTATGAATTAAATAAAAATAATATAAATTATAATCCAATTAGTTTAATCCACCGTGAAAAAGTCCTAACACTTGATATACGCCCTGAGATAAAACACGGTACCGTAGATATTGTTCTATTATTGTTTGACTTTTCGCACACCAAGGGCTGGTTTCGACATACGATTGTGATATAATGAGGTTGCAAAAGTTGAAAAAGGCAAAGATATACAAACAGACGGCCGCGGGAATAGTCTTTTTTACTCTGCATTCATTCGATTCTATTATATTTAAATAATTTTATTGGTATACACTTATAGTAAACTATGTTTTATTTGTCTTTTTTTTTGTATTTAGAAAAAATATTTAAATTATAAAGAAATTGATTAAATACTATAAAATAATATTAAGTAAGAGAAGTTTTTTTACAAGCTGCACTTATGAGTGATACAAAACTTTTAATATGTACATACTTCACGTATCCACATTCTACGTAAGAAAGTTTAGTAGTATATATATTAGGAATCTAGCATATCTAGTATATATAATAAAAAAATTATAATAAATGTATACTTTGTGCTCTGACCCCGCTCTCTACTTTCAGTCTCAGACGGGCTCACTCATCTCACCTCTGAGAAATAACTTATATCTTCTTTATTCATATAGATAAAGACGAATTTTTGATGTGGTCATTTTTAGGCAGAGTTATTTAAAAAAGCGAGGAAATGTGTAATATTTGCATTTTATATTAAAGCAACGAATATAAAACATTTCTTTAATGTGTTGTCGTTAAAAAATATGTTTTCGTCATATAGTACCCATCAAACGGTTAATAACTGTGTGGCTAAAATCGTGTAGACTAACTTAGTAATTATTATTATTATAACCCTAAATATAAAGAGTTCCTATAAAACAAGTAAGCAAAACGTGACGTAATTTCTTACTAAATTCTCTTTGTTTTAAGAATTCAAAAACCAATGTTCAACAGATTTACACAGAAATAATTGTTACAGAGTTCTCCTTTTAAGCAAGTAATGCCTGTATTAGGAGATCCCGCTCTTCCAATACAATATCTTAAATATCTGTTACAATATTTAACACAATAAATAAACATTTAAAAATAAGTTACTTTTTTATACATACATTTGGTTGAACGTGCATATGTGTATATGTTTGCATGTATGAATAGGTGTGTGTGTGTGTGTGTGTGTGTGTGTGTGTGTGTGTGCGTGTGTGTCCATGTTAGTGTATGTGGTTGTGTGTGTGTGTGTATATTTTTGTGGGTGCTTGTATGTCATTGGACGTGTAGCAGGAGAGTTTCAGTGTCATGATAATTAAGCGTCTTGATCCAGTCCGTGAGGATTTTTTTGCAATCGTGTTTATTTTTAGGGTAGATGTAAACATGTTTATTTATCTCATTATATAATTGAGCGGATCGTTTGGGGAATTGCATGGAGGCAAATCGAGTTTTAGTTATCGGAATTTTAATTATATTGAATTTTCTTCTTTTTTCTTCTATAATTTCATCATAATAAACGGAATTATGAGTTTTTAATATAGTCTGAGTTATGTATATTTTCCTAACAGAGAGCAATGAACTGAGTTTATATAATTGTTCAGTGGGGAATCTGAGTTCTTTGAAATACATACACTTGATTAGAGCTCGTTGTGCCCTTTCTAATTCAAGAAATTTTGATTTTGTAGTACCGCCCCAAACAGTGATACAATAAGACAGCACCGACTGTACAATTGATATATATACTTCGTTTAGAGGGTTTCTGGAGTGAGCCGACTTACAAGTGATGCTTTTGGGAATTACGTGTCGTAATGTCCTAAATATCCAGCTTAATTTCCTTATCCTGTTCGCAACATGATCAATTTGTAGGTACCAGGACAGTTTCTGATCTATAATAATACCTAAATATTTAGTAGACGGTACCTTATTAATGGTAAGGCAATTGCAATTTAAATTCCCTCCATCACCACAAAGATGTAATTTAATATTAAAATCATTTGCGGGTTGGGTACGATTGCTAATACTAAAACATATAAAGTTTGTTTTAGTAATATTTAGGGTTAAGAGATTTCCATTTAACCATGAAGC